>JAANSK020145123.1:0-15279 GCA_011763485.2 Isoetes engelmannii
AGGGGGGATCTCTACATTGAGAAGACGTCTAGATGTAAGACACTTATTATGCCCAAAGAGTTTGTTCTTTTTTTTTTCAATGTCACTCAGCTTTTTTCTGGTTGTGTGCAGCACTTCATCGTCCCGTCCAGAAAGTGTCCCAATATCTACCCCCCAATTGTGGGCCGGTGCTGGACATTACTAGCCAAACCAAGGCTCTCCTGTTGCTAGCTGAAAGAGTATACGAATACCTACATTTTACCCGAATAGGAACCACATGTATATTGATAGGCAAACTTCCTGGAATCTTATACAAACTTCCTAGAGTTCGACAAAATTTGTCCCGCACTAGCAGACGTTTTCGCAAAATCTGGCCATTCAAATATGATCCTTCCTTACAACAACAAAAAAAGAATTAAAAAAAGACTTGGATAGCCCCAGATTGCCTCTTTGAATAACGTCCTCACCATTCAACCATATATCCAACAAGTTGAAAATGTCACTCCAACATTTTTACTCATAATATATGCCATTTCCATGGAAATTGTAAACAACAAGGAAACTGGATCGCTCATTCCACCTTTGGAAAGGAAAACGATGGGCTAATTTCGCCCAAGAGGTCATCAGTAGGTAATCTCAGACTCCCGACCCAATTACCATGTTGTGAAGGCATCAAACTGGGTTGATGATTCCAGGACCAGCTCCCGGCTCCCACCGGTCACGAGACCCCTTGGAATCATCTCCCTAGTTTTCATGCCCCCATATAACTAGGATATATCCTCTAACATATAGGGCATATGCAACTTGATTCTCCAACCTTGCAACAGGTTGGTGCATCCCATCCAAAGATGTTATGATCCTCTAGCTTAAAATTGAAATATATTCCTTTTTATTACATTTGATTACATTTTCCCCTTTTTGGGTTGCTCGAAGGGCATACCCTTAGCATAGATAGGGAGAAAAGTATTATGCCCTAAATATGCCCTTTGGAGGTCCGAGATTTCAAGTTTAGAGGAATATGCTGTGTATGTACTAACGAAGGGTGAGTTGATAATGAGAGTTTTATACCGCCCCGGAATCGTCGATGCAAACAGAACTGCTAGTTGCAGATGCATGCGATCAAAGAAAAAGAGGAGGAAATAGCCCATGTTCAGGCAGATCTGGTGGTCGGGCTGGTGGAGATTAATGGCGCCTTTGCATTGTATATTAGTGCCTTCAAGCTCTTTAGTTCAGATCGAGTCTATCATGGTTCAGTCTGCTTCAAATCACAGACGAAGCTCTTCAAATCGCTCTTGGGTTTTTACTCTATCACGGTTCAGTCTGCTTCAAATCGTAGATGAAGCTCTTCAAATCGCCCTTGGGTTTATTTTGTGGTCAAGAGGTATGCTGATGCATGGCTTTCTTGGGAAGAAGTTGCATCTGGACATGCAAACACTGATGCCGTTGAAACAGTAAGGCAATGGTCTGTCCAGCCTTTCATAGTTTTGAAAAGTCCAGTGTTTCTAACCTTTGCTATAGTCAGCTTTTTATATACTTCAATGCATATGACTGCAGTGAGTTTTGAAGGTATTCTTTAGTTCTCTAGAATTGCCTTTGTAGTTTGTTTGATCTTGATGATCTTTGCAAACTTACCATGTTTGGTTCTATACCCGTTTCTATAGTTCCAGTTTTTCAACAAATGCTATGGTGGAGCTTGCGTGAACTGCTTACTCTGTTGCTTTTCGACCTCTTCTTTTCTGCGAGCTTCGAATATGCTAAAGGGCTGCATGTGTGCATCCAGATTGTAACAGAGAAAGTGCTCAACTAAACTTTTACTTTAGCATTTCTTCTTCCATTTCTAAGAATTTCATCCAGTTGGCTAATCATTTCCTTGCTTCAGAATCTCATCCTGCATCCTATATATGAACATCATTGTTTTTAGAGTGGCTGCTGCAGGAGGTGAGAAATGCAGTCCATGGATTAGCATCAGCTGCGAAAGGCATGCTGTTAATGACTGATTCTGCATCTTCCAGCCACCCCACCTTTCCCAGAAGATATATTAAGCTATTATAATGCTCCATTAAAGATATTATATTATAATCTCCAGTCATAGAGATAAAATGGCTTCCCTTCATCAACCAGATCATCCTGACAGCAAGCTGAGAGAATGCTATTAAAAGTGACATCGTTAGGATGCGAACCATTCAGCTGTATCTGCTGAAAACTTTGCAATGCCTTTCTGCCACGTCCATGCTGAACAAATGCTGCAATCATTGTACTCCAAGATATTACATCATGCTGAGGCATCTGGTTAAACAATTCCTGTGCATACTTTAATTGCCCGCATTTGGCATACATGTTAGAAAGTGCACTCCACACAACCATATCAAACTCCATTCCAGTAGTGCTAATATATGTGCTCAATTTCCGGCCTTCTATAAGGGCTGCATTTTTAGCACATATTTCAAGCAAGTTCACCAATGTATATTTATCTGGTTTCATGCCTTCTAGTTGCATCTGGTCAAATAGACTCAATGCTTGTTCCAGGTAACCCTTTTGTCCATATCCTGTAATCATGCTATTCCATGTCACTACATTGCGCTTAGGCATTAAGTCAAAAAGCAGACATGCATCCTCAAGGCAACCAAGCTGAGAATGTGCCACAACCATTGTAGTCCATGATACCACATTACGCATTGGCATCTGTTGAAATAGGTGCAGCGCGGCTTCAAGCTGTCTATGGTGAACATATGCAGAAAGCATGATATTCCAAGTAAAAACATTCTTTTTTTCATCAGATCAAACACCTCACGAGCATCACGCAAAACCCCACATTTTCCAGACATGTTTATAAGGTGGTTACTTAAAAACCTATCATCCATCAAACCATACTTAGTGATGTAATCATGTAAGCATTTACCTTCTGAAAGCGCCCTTCTGCTTGCACACACTTTCAATTGAGCAGCAATTCTCTCCACTACAAGTTCACATTGGGCCATGCTACAGTCTTCTCTTGGGAACTTGCAGGTAAACTTTGCTCCTTCCTATATCTTCCAACTTCCAAAACAACATCAGCACTCCGAGCTAACCTTCTGCAACTGCAGGGGATCATTTTTGAAAAGAATTAATATAAAAAATCATGAGCCCGCATAGTACAGATCACGGGTCCATCTCTAAAGTGATATTCAGACAAATTTCCGGCCGTTCAGTTTAACTTTCAATTTAGCATTATCCCAGACCATCCATTTTCTTGAGAAAATGTGTTTTATGTAACCTGATTCCCACCTGATTGGGCATATGCGTGGCAATGTGGAGCCATCCCATTCAAAGTATATCCAATTGCTTTCCTAGAATATTATGCTTTTCGTTTAACTCAAACATGGGCACTTGGAAGAACTTTGGCAGTGCCTAGCTCAGATGTTGCATCATGGAATATCATGATCTCTGCATATCGGATTGTAATTCACAACGGACAGTGAACCATCCCTCCGCCATTGATGGGTCATCATGATTGAAGGATATGTCAGAAATGACAGCTTGAAGAAGCTTTCAATTTCTACGAGCTAGTGCTCCAACAAATTTGATTTGATGGACTGCCATATGCGCAATGGACTGCAACCTGAGATCCAACATAGTTCCCACCAGCAAAATGCCTTGCATTTAAATTGAAGCAAACCTTGCATTTATTTATTTATTTAGTAACTAGCTCTCTTTGGGCCTTGAAGACCATGGAGCCTGAAACATTCGGTGATTACAATGATAGCAAAAATGTGCGGTGTGTGTCTACCGCTTTGAAATATGTCCCTAATTCTGATGAAGATAGTGTGAACAAAGAATAGAAGTCCTGTGTCTGAATAGAGAATTTCCTGCGTATATCTTGGTATACCGGGCACACTGTGAATACATGATTCTCATTTAGATTGAAGTAAACAGTAAAATGAAATTGTCTAAATGTTCAACAAATTGTGTATTGTAAATACCTTTAAATGTAATGCCTCCTACGTTTGTAAAGATTTCTACCATATTTCGATATCATCAAGCAAAGCCTACAATTCATCTGCGTTAGGGCTGTTTAGGAGTCGTTCTATGGATTAATCATGCAGCCATCCACATATCGACATCTTTTGCCTGCACTGTAGATTATCATTGCTCATAGTGCTTGAACAGTAGGGAGTCCCATGTTATTGAACTTGTGGTTAAATACCTACTGTTGGGTTGCATTTCAGGCTTTTGGAAAGACGTAAGTCTGTAGTCAGGCATTTGGTAGACGATAACGATAGACACATACAGATGGATGCATTCCTCTGAGTATTCAATCAGCAGCCAGCAGCCAAGCTGCCCTTGTGACAAATCTATATGTAAGTATGTTACTCGGCAGTGTAAAGCTCATGAGGACAAAATTTCACATATGTGAAGCATATACGGACTGTATTTGCATAATCAGTGTCTCCATGCTGAAGATAAGGCTTCCAGAGTATTAAGGTGATTTGTGGTGTTTCTGGGCAATTGCATTATTAGGTGATCGTGTTTTGTAACTCAGTTAATGACCTCGGCCGTGGTATGCATGTTATGTTGTGAAGAGCAACCAATCATGCTATGGTAGGCATGCTATGCTGTTAACGTAGCTGTTGTGCAACTTTAGTCCTGACCTCGGTCATAAAGAGGGCTGCCAATAACAGCCATGTTCGGTACTGAAGTATTGGTATGGATGATGTTCGAGTAATTAGGTGACTAGGGACTTTTTTTTTTAAAAAACAATCATGTGTTTTCCTTGGTATTTTGGACACTGTCCAGACTTATTTACAGCTGGTTTTACAGTGGTAGTCATATGATGGATTCTCCATGGAAAGTGAGCTGTCTGGATTGCGTGCAACCGCGGCTGAAGATGTGCATGATCCAGATATGGGCGCCTGAGGCTGAGTTTGCTAGGCTTTCCTTCCAGATAGAATCGCTCATAGTGCTTAGAGAATAGGAACATGCAGACAAATGGATGCTTTTCTCTGAGATATCTAGCTAGTAGGCAAGCTACTATTATAAGAAGTGTGTAGTTAACTATGTTAGTTAGCAATATATAGACCTGTGTCTGCATGATGAGCGTCTCCATGTTAAAGATGTGACTTGTGGATTACCTGAGGCTGTGTACCAATTACAACCGCCAGTTAACATGTAAACTTCATAGTTTTCGACCTAATTAATCAACTGGGCTCTCTGGAACGGTTTCCCTTGAAAACACAATGGAAGCACAGTTAGGATATGCAGTAGAATGTACATTCCTATTGTTGAATTATTAGGGCTATTTAAGAACAATTTTATGGATTGACCATGCAGCCATGGACAGATTTGGCATTGCTCAGAATGCTTGGAACTCATAGTGGTCACTTGGTAAGACTGATAGTTGAGCAATATGTTTATCTATGTTTTTCCCGTTTGTTCACTTATTTGGTTGCATTCTCAACATGTAATTTGCTTCAGTCTAATCAGGCAGAGCACAACCAATTTTATGCAGACAGTATATAGAGCTCAGAGACATTAGCATGCACGCAATTGCAAAGCAATTAATATTACGTGTGAATAGCTCGACAACAAAATGAGGCAGACAGACCATGTATATTCCATAATCTATACTGCCTACGGTAGTTTCTAATAATATTGCTTTTACCATCCTAAGAAATGCATACTATGCATGCAAATGAATGTGGCAATGATGTTTTTAACCACTTTGAAGATAAAGGAGTGATCTTCAAAGTGCTTTTTTTATGTGTTGGTTTTGCAAGGCAAATTTGCAACTTATGTAGTAAGTTGGGTATTCTGGCCGGGGATCTATTGCAGCAACCAAGGCACTCACTGCTGTTATATAACATGAAAATATCACCATTGAGCCTTACAGCAGTGATAGCCATAAAGGCATATTGTACTTCCCAGGAAAGAGCTTATCTTGCAAGCACTTAAAAACGTTATTAATTGTTGCAGCGGGAAAGCAAGCATCTTATGCTTCAATCAGGACAATCCATAGAGATGAGTCTTAAGAAAAATTGTTTAAAGTTGCCAGGTATTAAGCCCCTTGAAAGAAACTTTAGATGGTCTCAAATCCATGTCAACAGGGAGCAGCCTTAAATAATTAACACGTCAAGATAACCCAAGGCACTATTATTACGGACAAAGAAGGATTCATGTTTTGTTATCTTCTCCCATTCAAAGATGGAAGAAATAAAGCATAAGGAGAGGAATATTCTATGCACAAAAACATGTTTTTGCAGAGGCAAGAAGGTATAACTTATCTTTATCGCTTAAGTAAAACATTCAAAATTGTCCATTAAATAGTTTGCTAATGTTCCAAGCATTTCTTTTACAAATTATCTGCATCTAATATGACCATGTGGAACTATTGTAACTACATTAGAGCAGCTGTTAATGAGAACCACATTGGCAATAACAATGTTAATGTATATTACATTTGGCATAGTAATACCACGTATATACTATACTTATCGGTGTCACATTTTGATTTCCATCCCTGTTAAACCTTGTTATAGCTAGATTATTAAAATATGCTGCACCTAATGCATTTGCTACTTTGAATGCAACAATTCCTTTGTCTGCAAACTTAGAATATAAGCAACAGCTGATCTTTGAGATCTATTTGAGTTGATAAAGATAGTTTTAGCAAACGTTATACTGTACGAAAATGAAGACATGGTCTATTAAGTCCACCTCTTGTTAGAATAGGTTCTATTAGAACAGGTTGCACTATATTACATACACTACACTATTACGTGCACTATACTGCACACAACACACGATCTATCCAAAAATACTGCACCTCTAGCAATAGAGGACGGTATTGTGCTACTCAAAGAAATTCTATTTTGTACAGTGGCAGGAGAGGGAAACAAATGGAACTTCTTGGGATAGACTATTTGGCTCAACATGGAGTTGGCCAGTGGTGATTATATTGCAATTTGGAAATGCTGGACCAGGAATGTGCTTATGCACTTCTAATGGTGAGTTAGGAGTTTTGCTTTTAAGTGAAATCAGAGTTAACTATTGTCTTCAGGCGAGGCAGCCTGCAATCCTAGTCGTAATCAAATGAAATTATCTCATGCCATATTTATGAAATGATACTAACTTAGAATGGTCTAGATTTTTTCTGCTATTTGACTCCTTTTGTGACAAATTAAATTATCTTATGGGCACATTTCTGGGATGATACTAACTCAGGATGGTCTAGATTTTCTTGCGGTACTTGGCTCCTTTTATGACTTGTCACAATTTATAGCGCTGTCCTTTTTCAGTTGTTGTCACAAATTCAAATAATCTGTCTAAGGAGGAATGAAGATGCGGGTTTCCACCAGCAGACACTCAGAACAGCATAAACAAAGTCAGCTCTGCTTCTGCTGAGAATCCAATGTGTAGCTTAAATGTGTGACCCGAGTCTTATAGCATTGTATCGCGGCCCATGCCATTTTCCAATATTCGTTCCAAGATCTTTCTGGCTTCATCAATTTTAAAGCTTGCTCAGGTTAGCAACAGAGTATCTCTAACAACACAGATATGGGTAACGTTATCCTGCACATCAAAAATCAGACTGCAGCTAGATTTCTCCATCATCACAATCTAGCACTTGAATTGTTTGAGGCAACGATTTGTGTTGCATCATTCCAGCACTCAGAAGCATTAACAGCAAAGTCTGCTGTGAGTTATGAAGATATGCATTCCAGACATTTCTGGTCTGCAAAGTTGACAGCAACCTCAAAGGCCTGCCAGTCTGCGATGTGCAGCCGAGCATCTTGAAATGATAGAGGAATATAACATTCTATATTTCAGTTTATTTAATGTTTCAGAAATTGACTGCAAAATACCCAAATTCCAGTTTTAAAAGTGGATATCATATGCTCAAATAATGTCTGAAACCTAAATGCATAGGTCATTTCTATATTCTAGGAAGCTCAAAGCACTTACGACATTTAAGGTTGTATCCTTAATTCCCTAGCCCTCAATCATCATAAGAACTGTTTTTAAGGCAGGGAAATGTTCGATCATGTGATGTAAATTAACAGAAATATTGGCATGCTAATCCATGCAATAGCAACCAGCTTCAATCTTCTCTACCATTCTTTTTGAGGTTTGGCAGGAGTGAACCCATATGCTTGCTATACTTTCTCTGAAATGCTTTCAACAGAAATTATCATGCCTTCATGATATTTACCCTTTGTAAGGTGTGGCAAATCAGTTTTGCATGCGATGTGCCTTCAAAGGAGCAGTGTTGGTCATATGTTTCCACGTGAATATTCCAGTAAAAGTGATAGTCATTCGCAATCATCTGCTTATGGATCTGAATGCTCTGATATATGAGAGCACGCTAGTGCAGAATGCATGGGAAATAACATGGGCTAAAAACAAAAGTATGGATCTGAATGCTCTGATACATGAAAGCATGCCAGTGCAGAATGCATGGGAAATAACATGGGCTAAAAGCAAAAGTTGCTGATGTCATGGTCTGCTGTAACTACTGCTATAAAAAGGTATTTGGATTCACCTCAATAACATTGGCAAATAAATGGCTTCACTAAATAGATTTCCTTTAATCTTTCGAGACGCACAAGCTGAATTATCTGCCTTAGATGGACAACTAAGATGATGATGCCTGACATGCAGGGGCAATGAACATCACCCAGGCAATTAGCTGCAATAGAGTCACATCAGAACGCATGTTGCATACAATAAGCTCAGTATTACATATATTCTTTTGCAAGATATACAGCCGTAGAAAACAATGGAAACCTGAAGTGAACGTCTCCAAACTTGCGGATATGACATTCATCATTGTAGGTGGATAATGCGATCTCGTAAATTTGACAACATAGTTCCTTGCATTCAATGTAGCTACAACACTGTTGATCTGGATCTATGGCGTGCAAACCAGTGTATCTCATTGTTCCCACTCAAATGTGCTGCCTATTCATTCTCAGGTGGATTTCAAAATTCATCGTGCAGATTAGAAAGTTCGGGAAAAAATTTCTGTAAGTGGCAATGCGAAAATATTCTCACTACCAAAGTGTACATTTATAGTTAGCACGTATTAAGCATCCAGCCAGCTCATAGATCATATGCAGGCAACAAACCACAATTGCTAAGCTTTAAAAGATGAGAGCCGTTTGCCCCAGCCGGATCTCCAGTATGAGATGAGACCACAATGAAGCAATAAGTTTATAGAAGGTAAGAATTGAAAGAGCTAAGAAATCAGAGTCTTCTATTAGGAAAGGCATTGGCAGAACTTATAGAAGAGTTGAACTCCAATCAAAATAGTACGTAAATCCTAGATTACAAAGCATTGCCCTGCAGATTTACCCTTAGACTATCACTGTGAAATTTATGGCGCATTTCTGCAAGCAAATTAGACCCAACAACTCTTTTCAGAAAAGCCCAGTGCTTATACGTTGTCTAGCAATGATTTTGGATGTGAACTTTGAAGAAATTGCTGACAAAAGGGCTTCCATATCAAATGCACAGTAACCTGCTTTGTCTTCCCAACACCGCTATCAAATATCCGCAAGTTTTTAGTGGCAAGGGTAACATCCCACTCAACGACATGCAGACTTATAGCAATGCAGATGATTTCCGTAATTTTTTAGTGGCAAGGGTAACATCCCATTCAGCGAAATGCAGACTCATAGCAATGCAGATGATTGGCCCGGTAGTTTTAGAACCAGTTTAACAGTGTTAATTGCTTCAAACACGAAAACAACACATGTGCAACAACAGCAGCGGAAAGCTAGGAGAATATTCAGAGTGTGTTTGCTAAAATCATGATGTTGTTTCGTTGCCTGCAGGAGAAGGCAAAAGTAAGTAGCATTTAGCAACCTATGTGATGATGCTGTTTCTTTGCCTGGAGGGGAAGGCTACTTCATAAATTTCAGTTCTGCTAATCTTTTGATTACTGCTAATCTATCTATTTGGCCGTGATAGACATAGACCGTAGTTTACTTGGATTAGCCATACCCATGTTGCCAGAGATGCTTGAGAGATAAGGAATGCAAGCATCACTGCATATGAACATACTTGCCTGGTCTAAGCAGAGAATTTACAAAGATTTGAAGATTCATAAGCCACAATGCAATGGCATAAGACTCAGGGAAAATCTTTAATGATGCAAAACAAGCGACTGCCTGAAAGGAACAAAGATTTGTGTCTTTAATGACGAATTTATATGGCAAAAAAGCACTTCTAGAAGAACCATCTTACCCTTTTCTAGCAGATTCCTGATAAGCATGGGTCTGGGTCGCAGTAGCCACACTTATCTCATCTTATGTTCAAAGTGGATCGGTTAGTCAGTGCATAAAACCCTTTTTCAGAGAAATCAGTTACCTTTTTCACATCTGTTTATGCAAAATGCATATTCAAAGCTTGATTTGTGAGAACATCGTGGTTGTAGCTTAGACTACAATGATTTCATGTACATCTTTAACTGAAGGCTAGTGCAAGCAAGGGGCACTCCTGGAACAATGAAGGATGTATTTCCAAACATTTTCGTGTCATCGAAATGTATGGGGTCAGCATAAAGGTGCCAAGATGGATTTGCAGTAATATGGAGTTTTACAATAACTCAGGCACATAACAGAATATCGGAGAACATGCACATGAGATGTGCCTCGTCTGCAAAACCAAGTGCTTACTCAGATGCTAAACTGGGATGGTAATTGCATGCCTCCAAGGGATAAACATTTAAGCATGCATTTCATAATGTTTCTGAAGTTGTCATTCGCAGTCATTTGCTTATGGATCTGAATGCTCTGGCACATGAAAGCAGGCCAGTGCAGAATGCATGGCAAATAACATGCTAGCAAATATGAAAATCAATGCTAGGCTTCCAATACTCTACTATTCTGTTTCAAGTTCTCAAGATAGAAATCTGTTCAGAAGATACATACTGAATAGAGGCAGGTCCCTTTTTATCTAGCCATTAATATTGTAATATTCAAACAGACCACACATTTGATGCAAATCTGGTTGCTTGCAATCCTTTGATAACCATACACATGAGATGTGTCTCATTTGTATCGGCTTGTCTGGAAGCGACATATGATCACATTTGCAAGTATTCTGAACTTTTGGCGCGACAAAGGCATCATGCAGGAAGGCAAAGGGAATTTTAAAGCAAACACTGTATCACTCACTTGAATGTGACAATAGTATTTCTGGTCTGTGTATATGAAGACAGGCCGTATTCGGTTGCATGCGAGTGGCGCATTGGTCAAAGTTGCCTCCAAAAGTGGTATGGTCTCTGTATACGTTTGCATGTTTTGTAGATGCAAGGACATGGGCTACACTTCACAGATCTTCAGAAGTGATACATTTCTATGGCCTAGGCTTTTAGAGATCTGTGCGCTTATCTAGTACAGTTTATGGACAAAACAAAAGCATCTTAGGTGATGTAGGGCTAAAACCAAAGGTTGCTGCTATCGTGGTCTGCTGCAGCTACTGCTATAAGAAGGTTCTTGGATTCACCTCAATGACATGGGCAAATAAATTGCCTCACTAAACAGATTTCTTTCAATCTTCTTGGAAGCACAAGGTGGATAAATTCATGTACAAAAATTGCATAATTGTAGTTGCCGCCTATCAATAATAAAACTGGACACACAATCCTCTAATAGCAAAAACAGAGGTCAATAAACCTCCATACCTATTAAAAGAAATTGTGCCCAGTGAATCAAGATGGTTTGCATCCTGTGAGACAAATATAGAAAGTCTATAAATTGCAAAGCTGAGAGATCTAAAAGCCTTGCTTGCTCATGAAATTTTGAACACACTGCAGCTTACCAGAACCAACAGCTACAGTTGGCCCTAGGGATGAAATGTTGTTGCAGTTATATACGCGAAGAATTCCAGTGTTGAGTCTACAGGTAAAGAGCTGTTTGTTAGACTCGTAATTATCTTGCATATTAGTATATAAGACTCAGGCGGTCTAATGCTTAAACAACATTTAAATCTTCCTTCAATGGATCTGAATGCTCTGCCACATGAAAGCAAGCCACTGCAAAATGCATACAGAATAGAGGAAGGCCCTTTTTTATCTAGCCATTCAAGGCATGAAAAATGCTCTTTCCTTTCAATGTAAGCATGAATAGATAATTACGCATAGGAAGGGATTTTTTATAGAATTGATCGCCCATCTACACTATGTGCAGACTTCAATTTTTCCAGAGCTTTCACTCCGTTTTAAATCCTCTCCTAATAATTATATATATAGAAGGAAACCTACATCAGGTGTAGAAAACGTCAACAATGCTGTCATATTCCAGAAAGAAAGCATCATATTTCCATTTAAATGACCTATGCGCTATAAAGCTGCATGAAGTGGAAAAAAAATTTCATTTTCCTAGAGAACATTACCACAGTATACAAATGCAGACATTAGTATAGGAAGACTATGTAATAGGTATGTCGGCGGCACATCCGCTTTACAGAAGGTAACCATAGTTATCAAGTTTGTGCTTTGTTAACAATTCTGCAGAACCGTTTTAACTTTTACCTTGGTTCTAATTAAGCAAATCTAGAGAGCCCCCGCAAGATATTCAATGCTCTATATGTCCAAGTCTGGGCCATATCTCAGAACAGCATAATCACATCCCATCATGACTTGCTAAGATCCCTAGAGACATTCGCTGGAGACAAAATCTTGGCAGAGAATGGGCTTTAAGCTATCGAATGAAAATTCATATACTTCTTAAGGTTCCAAAACTACTGGTGCACTCAATTGTTCCTCTTCAGGTGGATTTTTTGGATTTTTCTACCTAGGAATAGGGGTTTCTCAGGCACCGTTGGCAGTTTGTTGGCGAAACCTATGGGTCTTCCATTCAAATTCATGGATGCATCAGTTCAGTAAAGGGATTTCCTGATTCAACCAGTCGTACCTGGCTTCCAAAAATCAGACCAACAACGGGACAAAGTTGTATCCAAAATGATAGCCAATTGTACGTGCCTTCCAAAAATCAGACCAACAACGGGACAAAGTTGTATCCAAAATGATAGCTAATTGTTATAAGCAACGTACCTGGATTTGCTTGCAACCTCGGGGGTGCTAGAGCTTCTGCTTGGGCTGTGCGGGTGCAGGAAGGGCACGTCAAAGAGTCTACACAAACAAAGCAGCATAAAGCGCCTGAATGAACCAATTGAGGGCATAACCGTTACCTTTTATTAGAGCGAAAAAACGATTGTATAGCTCTAATCAAATAATTGAAGGCCTCACAAATCTCAATCAATGGGAGCAAATAATGGCCTGACTGAATGCTAAGCAATCAGAAAGGTCCTTTAGGCTAGTTGCAATTTATCGAAAGCCCTAAGAAGGTGATGCTAGGATGACGAAACCTGAAGAATTGCTCATTCTAATTGGGCTGAGAAATTAAGAGGTAATCCGCTGGGGGCAAGGATATACCGGAGAGAGCTTGTTAAGCTTCAGCTGAGGCATGGCGGTATTGCTAGGACGGCCGCTTTCACTGCTGCCGGAAGTGCACGTCTATGGTATGGATGCTTACGAGAGAAGAGCCACACGTGTTTTTTTTTTCTTTTAGGTTGCCCGATGGGTAAACCTTGGCTTTGGGGGTTGGGTGAAGGAATCTTTCAATCCCATCCGTCCGATTCATAATCGGACGACCTATATCTTTTTGGCATCCGCGTTAGGAGGCATGAAGCAACCGCCATGGTCTCCGTTGATTTTCGTTAGGATGTCGTTAGGGTGGGATCTGGCCGTCGAATTGGTTGTTTGCTTGGGTCCAACACATATGCAAAAGGTTTATGTTATAAATGGGTTTTGAACCAATGATATTTAGTTACAAGCCATTGACTCTTTTCAAATACGCTATCGCCATAATCATAAAATATATCAATCGTCTTCTTCTATGTGTGCCAAGTGCCATTTATGAATGCTAAGTGGCGTTCTGCATGCCCGCCAAGTGATGCATATTCTCCTATACTAGGTGGCAGCCATACACTATTGGAGTTCATGCAATATATATAGAGACGTTCAAGGATGACATAACTTTTTTTGTTCAACATCAGTTATGAAACATTATTGTTCAAGTTCTCTAGTGGATATGTACATATTCTTGTGTTATATATAGATTGTTCAGTCTTCTTGAGTATTTTGAGTTCGAAATTGTAATTTCTTGTAACCTTTGACCTCATTCTGTATGTTTAAGGGCAACCCACAGTGTGTTAGCACATTTTCTTTCTTGTTTTCTGTGGGGGATTTGGGGGGCGATCAATCCTAAAGCTAATTCTTTGAAATATGAAACCGCCATACGGAGGAGTTTCCGTGGCGGAAACTTTCAGGAGGCGCTGCCTGAAAGTTTCCGCCACGAAAATTCCAACACGTGGTGGTTTGATTACGTAATCAATGGGGGGGAGGGGGGCTTTTTTTCGAGGTGGCGCGGGCGTGGATCTGACGTGGCGAAAAATGCTTTATTGCATGCTGCTACCTGAGGTCTGGCTATGGCGTACTTCCGGCGGTCTGTGGGGTTGTTCTAAGGCATTGTTGGGGCTTGCCCCACAGTTGACGTCTGTGGAGGCGTCTCGACTGTAGCGTCTGTTTGATGCTAGTTGTGACGAATTTGGAGCGATTTGTGTTATCTCTGTGTTTTTTTCGATTTCCAGCGAGTTTCGGCGTCTGTGTGTTGATACGATCTTGCTTGAATACCTATACAAACATAAGAATTGTTCACAAATTAGTAGCCAAAGCCTTATACAAAGGAGCTCTCCACCCAACTGGACCACTCAGCTAGCAATAATAAGGCTGGAACATAAAGACAATAAGGCATATCTGGCATTCAACATCAGCTTGCAGCTCCTCTCTCGAGCTAGCAGTCCTCCTTGACCCCCTGTCACTTTTTTCGCCATTGCTCCCTCATACGGATGAATCAGCAGAAGCTCCGCCCCAATTCGGAAACTAGACTCCGATCTGGTCCAGAAAAGTAAAATTCGTCTAAATCCGATCTCTGGTCGCCAAGATATAGCCAATTGAAGTTCAGGTTCTATTTATAGAGCTCACTGCGAGTTTAGCCTTCTTTAGATAACCCTTTTGCCTTTTGTTCCCAACCATGAGATAGATAGATAGATAGATAGATAGATAGATAGATAGATACACATACACATACACATACACATACACATACACATACATATATATATATATACAAGAAATTTAGCACATCCTACGGCGCGTCCGTCCAATTTTAGCATGTTCCCACGGTGCAATCGTTCTAAAACATTCTATTTTGATTTTTCGTAAAGTTAGAAAAAACTTTCTATTTTAAGACTGAGGTG
>JAANSK020145234.1:0-15279 GCA_011763485.2 Isoetes engelmannii
TGGCTCTTGCGCTGGGACCTATTGACATCTCGTCTCTATAACAATTGGCGCTTGGGGCCTTATCAGATTATCGATCGAGTAGGTAATGTTGCTTTTTGTTTTTAGCTTCCGTCGTTAGTTCGGATGCACACGGTGTTCCATGTATCTTTGTTAGAACCCTATATGGTGGATTCCTTCCCAGAGCGAGTACCCCCACAACCAGTTGAGATTGATGATCATGATGAATTTAAATTTCAAAAAAAATTGGACGCCAAAATTTTCCGCGGCATTGTCTTTCTTATTTGGTTGATTGGATAGGATATTCTCCAAGTGATCGGACATGGGAACCTGCCGAGAACTAACGCTCCTAACAAAATTGTGGAGTTTTGCAGGGGTTAACAGGACAAGCCTAGTTTAAGTACTCAGCTCCAGTTTGGTCAACTCATCGCCCTCATAGGACGGGGATGGTGTGACGACAATACGAATATTACAAGTGTATGTACAAAGATGGACGTCACATGAATGCAAAAGATAATTACATACCACATGGCTTGAAATCACAACCTTCTAGTTACAAGTCACACACCTTTACCAAGTGAGCTACCCACACTTGTCAAGAACATTGTATTACATCACATGCGTAGCGGTCTCTAGAGGGTTCTGGAACTTTCCAGAACATGCATGTGCAACAATTGGCGCGATCTCATGTGTTGGAGTGGCGTGATCTTGACCATTGGTTGGAATATATATAGAGGAGCCTCAGTCTTGTCCGCCATTCCGGTTCCACACCAGTGTTGATTCTTCTAGCTCAAACCCTTGTATTATGCTCTGATCTATCAAGTATTTTCAATGTTCCAGCGTATTCTTTGTGTATTTCTCACGTATTTGCATATCTTCTCTTGTTTTCCACGTAGGTTCATGACAACATTCTTCTTTGTCATTCATGTTAATGGAGCTGCTTTGCGCAAGAAATCTTTGTTAAACTTGCCAATAGTAGCCTGTTAGGACAAGGACATTAAACTTTTACCACATTCTTCGACGCTGGCCATTTCACAACTGCCTCGATCTCGGTCAGATCCGTGGATATGCCATCTGCTCTTACAATATGACCCAGGTAATACAAACTGGATACCGTAAATGAGGAGATACATCTCTTAGCGTATAGCTCATTCTTCCTAACAACATCAGCAGCTTGCCTCAAGTCCATCATATACCGTGTCATGGACTTGGAATATGTGAGCACATCATCAAAGAATGCAATAATGGACTTATCCAAGCAATCACAAGAGATGTCGTTCATTAAACTCATGAACGTTACTAGAGTGTAGTATTTCATAAGCCAAGGCATGACTATGAATTCACAATGGCCATACCTTGTTCTGAAAGTGGTTTTATGAGTGCGTTCTTCTTTGCTACCAATCTGATGATACTACGATTGAAGATCAATCTTGGAGAAGATTTTGACATCCTGTAATTGATCAAAAAGACTGCTTGCTGAAGAGGACACTTATTATTTATGCTATCTCTATTAAGTTTGTGGTAGTTGATGCATATCCCTAGCGAATTATCTTTCTTCTTGGCAAACAAGATCGATGCTTCAAATGATGATATGACCTTATGAAGTCTGCTTCTAACAAATCCTTTAGCTGAAATTTAAGCTCGAACAATTCGCGCTTTGCAAGCCTATATGGTGACTTGATCATTGGCAATCTGCAAAAGCTTTATCTCACATCCACTTCTTGTTGCGAGGGTCTATGAGAAATCTTTTCTGGAAATAAATCCTTGTACCCTATTGGAGTCGTTTATCTCTTAAGAAACTTCTACTTCGGCTTGGATTGCATTTGACTCAAGTATTGCTATGGTTAGGTCAACGTGATTATCGATGACCTCATTCATTTTTTCAGAGTATATCAACTTGAGTTCTCGGGTTAGATCACTACCTTCGATTGCTACTCTGGTGTTGCCCTTGTCGAGGATTGAAACTCTCCTACCATAGCAACCTATCAATGTTTACTTTGGCTTTAACCACTCCACATGATTATATTTGTACTTCCTAATGTTATTACTTGCGCCAAAATATGTGCTTTGATGGTTGGGAATACTACATCACAATCTACTATCTACTGCTTTCCATGTGGTCATATCCATCGGCCCATTGGCTAGTCTGACTTTTCTTTTCTCAATATCCCTTGTTGGCAATTTAAGCTACTCAATAACTTTTCGAGGAGATGAAGTTGAGGAGAACTTTCGGTATCCATGGGGCCTATGTCTTCTTTCCTTCCTATTTTGGCTACAACAATTATGATGCTAGGTCGATCATCTACTTTACCAATATCGATAGCAGTGGCAATCACCATCGGTTCGTCCTCGCCCAATCTTCCTCTTCAATTGCTGCTAATAGGGTTTTAAAATTTTTGCTTTCCTCTGCTTTCTCTGTTGCAATGCCCCAATTGAAAGTTTTAGAGTTGGCGGCGGATTCCAACCTTGGGTAAGTGGGACATGTGACTTGTTAACATGCAAATGAGGCATAGCTTCTTGGACCTTGCTATTTCTTTCTGATCAAGTGTCAACTTGTCCAAAAAAAATTTGAGCTTAGAGTTCATTGAGGATCTCCTTTTTTTTCTCATTCCTTCGTAGTTCGATCTTCTATCCTCAAAAAAATCTAGGAAGCCCACACTCAAATCCACTCTTTCCAGATCAAATCTACGTCCTCCAGCTACGGCCACACTACTACCGACATGACGATTTACATTGTCTGTCCGATCTGTAAACTTGGCTTATCATCTAATTTAATTCCACCTCTTTCATCTTCCCAAGAAATATGCTATCTAGATATAAATCTGATTTGCACACACTGCCACTTCCAGGAACTCGCCCTTCAACATTTACAAAATGCATTCCATTCTATCCAAGCATTTTTCTACTTCTCTCACAAGTTGCATACAACATACTGGTAGGTTGACAAGGTTTGTAAACACGAAATGATGCATCCCTCACTCTAGAAGGATCCCCTTGCACGGGCCTCCTATTTTAGTATAATAACGATAAATTGAAGTACCAGATAATATAACAGTATATCCAATGCTCTAGGCACCAACATAGCAAAAAGAAAAAACCAAGATTACTACCTATCTTACAAAACTCCCTCTTATGTTTAAAGAGAATTGATAAAACATAATTTTTTTAAAACAAAAAAACACAACCCGATCTAGTCGGGCCTTCAAAGTAGAACATGACTAATTTGGGCCTTCAATGCCAAAATTCTAATTTCAAACAGAATGAGACATCAACTCCAAATCCACCAAGTTTTTAAATTATTTGTTCCTTGTGAATGTCAAGGACAGTTCTTGTTGCAGTGTTATCCTCCTCTGCACTGCTCTCGTCAATTATGCAGACCAAACTAATCCATTAACACAAATAGTTCATAGGTGGAGATTAAGTTATTTGGGCCCTGGAGGATCAATAAGGCGAACCGCTAGTTTCCAAGTACGAGATACTACAATTTTGGGGCACAAAGAGGATAACTTTGCTGCTTGCGCCAAAAGGAATAAGACAATGAGAGTCAAAATAAGACAATTACTTGCTAAGCTCCATCCATGGTATCATGGCAAATATCTAAAGGAATGTAAGGACTAAAACCACAGGAATAACATGTTTATGCTTCCTTGATAAATTTTATTTCTTTCATATGCAGTCTGTCACTTTGCTACTTCAGGAACTTGCCCTTCGGCATCTAAGAGAATGCATCACATTCTGTCCAAACAATTTTCTAAGCCTGTCTTAAGCTGCACACAACATACTGGTAGGCTGAACAGGTTTATAACCCGAAATGTTGCAACTGAAACAAGGAATCCAAATTCCTAATTTCCAAACGCGGCTCCACAACGCAGGAGGAGACGGATTAAATCGTTCCCCTAGCCATCCTCCAAAAGATCAGAAGCCAGTCCGCTTCTCCAATGCAACAGCAGTTCTAAAACTTTTTCCAAAACTTAAAAGGGTGACATTTTCAAAAAAATGTCTAAAAAGAGTCCCTTCACAAAGAAATTGTTGGGGAAGAAGGATTGGAGACAAGTATAGAATGATCCTGGTAAAGGGAAAAAAAAGTATTTTCAAAATATTTTCCAAGATTTTCGTCTAGATCTCAAGATGTGAACAATCCTGCCTTGCATACTATATTATAAAATTTACTATGTGGCATAAAGTCAGTTACAAAAGTGATTTTGCACATTGCCAGAAATGCCGAACTCGAGGTAAAATTTTCTTATAATGAATAAATCGAGGTCTCAAGCTATTCGAAATTTCAAAATAGCATAAAACTTAGTTGACTGAATGGACTTCAGTACTTCCACTGCTTGTGCAATGATTAGTGCTTTCCTTGTCAGCAATACGGTCTGGAAAACTTAATAGAACCTGCAAAGCCAACATTTAAAGATAGTTAGGACAACACAAAGCACACTAACAAAAACTTCAAAAGTTTGTACTCTCCTTCAAGGTGCTATGCATGAGTGCTAAGCGTGTGGAGACATAGGACGAGCTGACTCTGTTTTAATGGACAAGCTATTCTGAAGAATGAGTACAAAAATAGTCGTCATCTTTCCCAGACAATAAGGGAAATCTACACACCTTACTAAAAAGCTTGACAGAAGCAATTTTTGGAAGTTCAGAAAAGTTATTTCAATCATGCATCTCGTCATTGGTTTCCCTAAGTTGGTCTAACTGGAAGTGGACGTAGTAAGAAAACACTAGACAAATCAATTGGACGTGAGATTTGCACGAGGAATAGACAATGAACAAACAGCCATGGCAATCCTGCCATCCCGAGGCTACACATTAGATTCTTCGAAAAATTAAGACTCTGTCACTGCAAAATTTTACTGCTTCTTCTCAAATATTGCAGACAATCTTGGCATATGGCTGCGATCTGGCAAGTACCAATGACAAATTGTGATGATGACAAATCTAGCTCCTCAGGTGTCTGGCCTGGCTGCGCTTATGCACCATTAAGACTCTGTCACTGCAAAATTTCTATTACCAAACTGCTTTTCTCAAATATTGCAGACAATCTTGGCATATGGCTGCAATCTAGCAAGTACCATGCAGATACCAACTTGAAGCTCGTATATACGCAACCAATGCGCCTGTTTAAATTACAAAGTTGAATGCTATAGCAAAAGCAAAATCTGCGGATTCATCTTACTGTTTGGCTACAAACAGTGTCATTATGCCAGAGGCCTGCTAAGCAGCATCTCCCCAGCCCCTTGATGCTCTCGCGGAATGCGTTAAAAAACATTCCTTCTTCACTAGGTGAAGAAAATATCTCAACATACCAGCCTGCCATGTATCACATTGGCAATCCTATTATTGGTTTCAAGTTGGACTTTGTTAAGGATCCCTGTGTAACCCTCACAAGCATGACTTTACCACGTATGCTCTAGATGTAAAGAATACAAAATAGTTCTAAAGCTTGCATAATGCCAGTAAGACCTTTACCTCATAAAGGTGCAATGATGCATATGCGTCAATTGCGGCATATCGTAGTTGTGGAGCAGATAATGGAGAAAATTCCCAGTTGCCCATTCTAATGCTGTTGTTCTTATCTATCTGCCAGAGAGGAGCAGGGGCGAGTCATACGAGAAACCATTTATCTATTTACAAAAACTATTTAATTTAAACTTGTTATAGATAATTCAAGAAGGACCTTCCCCACAAGCCGAGGAGGGGGAAAGATAAAGACGATTATTTGGGGCATGCATAAGATCTAGTACCTCCTTGCACGTTAGCTCTTTGCACAAAGAAGAGAGACTCCATCCTTTGCTGGCCTGCAATTTTCTATTTGCTAAGGTCGATAAATCCACAACTGATGATACAGTTACTTGATAATCTCTGTACAACTTTGAAGCATCACCTGTTGAGCCCAGACCAACCTGCAAGCAAATTTGACATGGAATAAACAACAGATGAGGTGACAATTGTTTGAAAGCTCTTGCATAACTTAGAAGCTTTGGATATTTTCTACGTCAGGAAAAAGAACAAGAGTCTGTAGTTCTTCCAGCTATTGACTTTCTTGTTTTTCAGAGAAATGTTTATCAATTAATGGATGGAGTCCAAACCCCAAACCTTACGCATCAAAGGCCGGCCAAGATATAGACTTGAACATACTCTAAACTTTAGAACAGTTCAGAACATTTGGATATGCCAATTAAGAACTTCATAACTCGTCTAACCACATTATAAATGGTGAAGTATCCATCTTTTAAAAATACATGGGAGAAAATAACAACCTTGTAAATACTAACATCCTCAAGAATGTGCTGAAGTGGAACAGGAATGCCAGAATGAAAGATGTGCATTACATCACACCGACTACTATCAACACATAGCTGGAGGACAGCTGCTTTCCCCTGTGGAATCCCTGTAGAATTGTAACAATATCTGCATAAACTAAAAATGTTCAATGCAAAATCCAGTGACTATAGTAGACCTGTGTGATCTACTTTACCTCTTTGGAAGGAGGCTTTCCACTCAATGTCGAACCCTAGTGAAGAACCTGATTCCGCAGAATTTCTTCTAGAAGATAAAATTTGTTTTATTTCATGGGATGCAACACTGACTTCAGCAGGAGTTTTACTATACACTATCTTCCCGTTGAACTGGAAAGTTGGAACCTTGGATTTTGACTGAGCTGCATTTCCAGATGTATGTGTTATGTAAATAATGCGTTTATGTTAAGGAAGTGACTACCATCATCAGTTAGAAAAAGAAGGGATTAGTTATAACCAATACGTTGATCTAACATCTGATGTAGATGTACCAAGGATACTGGAATGACAACATAATCAAGAGCAATAGGATCATTAACCACTTGGAGCTTAGAGCTTTGATGCTAAAAATACATTTGGTGCAACTCATTGCAAAGCAACACAGCATTGCAATTTCTGAAAGATTAAAGTTTGCCATAGGGTAGTAAGTAAATACCTCTGCGTTTGTAAGACCAACCCCCAAATGGTTTGTCACATTGAGTGGAACAGTCCGGCAGCCGTCTACAACGTTTAATACGAAACTCCTTCAAAGTCAGATGGGAAGCATTAGAACGTGCAGCCACTTCTTGAGACCTTAGTTCCATCTGTGAGCCCTGAGGTTGTATCTCTACCGCTGAGGTTTTTGTGCCGCCTGAAGAAGTGGGCTCAGCCCCAACTGCGGCAAGAACAGACTCAATGTCAGCCCATTCTTCCGCATCTACCCATTCTACCGGAATATCATTTGCCTCCATTGCATCGGGATCGAAATTTCAAATAGGTACTTGTTGTGATGGCGGGCATTGGAGGCGATCAAGAGGCATCGAAAACTTGAATTATTACGTATTATCTAATCTAATCTAATCTAATCTAATCTAATCTAAACATATATAAACCAGTTTGATTTTTTTTTCGCCTGTCTTCAATGACCAATTTAAAGTTTTTTTTGAAATCCGCCACCGTAACATTTGGCCTGTGAAGATTAAATCCAGAAAAATCCGTTAAGTCCATGAAAACGCCAGTGTGTTTCTTTTTTCTTTTTCTATATGGCTTTAACATGTCAAGACACAAAAAAATCGGTTGTCCAAAAAAACGTGTATTTTTTTTGCCTCAAACACGACGGCGTTATACATTTAAGGCGCTCGTGTGAAGATGTCTTTCCGCCGTGGAGACTGCGTAGTGTGCCTTTTTGCTTCTTTCTGCGCTGTTGAACTGGGCGCAACTGGTTGGGATAGATTCTTAAGAAATCGGCCCATTTGAGATAACAAGGTACAAAAGTCGCCAACATGCTAAGGTGCCAGATTTATGTTACATAGTTCAATTTTTGTCCTTCGAACGATGAGCTTGGAATAAGTGCTAAATCGTAGAGTAGGGCAATGCCGGCAGGAGAAATGTTTACGGAATGCCTCAAACCTTGAACCGGGGGGCGCCGACGTCATGCCCTGCGTTTCTTTTGTGTGTTTTCTTTCCCACATTTGAGCAAGAACTTGCATTTCTCTCTGCAGGTTAACTTGGTCAAAACTAGAGTACTGCTAATTTCATCCTCCCGGAAGGCCTCCCTCCTTCACTTATCAGGGACAGAATGTGGAGATAGCTCCGACCTACAAGTATTTGGGAATCGAGTTTCCAACCACCACACACTGGGACGCTTGCATCAGGTTGCGTGTCACAGCAGGCTGGAAAGCTCTATATGCCATGCAGAATAACAGCCACAAGGCATAGCTATATGACTGGAGTCACCAGTCACACCCTTCAGGGCCCTGGTCGAGTCTGTTCTCCTATATGGGGCGGAAGTGTGGGGTCCGGTAATATCACTAGCCACCTGGAATGACTTGGAAACAGGTACAAAAGGGCTTCTTAGCAGAAGCACTTGGGTGAAGTCTACAGTTTCATATCAGATCATGCTGTAGGAGACGGGTTTTGTACCCCTCCAAAGGGCCGCACTAGACTACCATATCCTTTACTTCCAGAAGGTGGTCCGTGTGGATGATACCCGTTTGCCAAATCTGGCTTTAGCTGTAGCAATGGGTCCACAGCGCCTCAAAGCTTGTTGGAAGGACAAGCAAGCTCAGTGGTTCTCCCGATGGAATGTACAGGCACACAGGTGCATGCAGGTACGCATGAAGAGGGAGCACGATGGATCGAGGCAGTACCTTGATGCTTGCTTCCTTAGCAAACTATGGGATGCAGTTGCTCTGACACATGCCAAGATAGCACACTATCAGCAGCAGGTCAATCCCATGCTCACTCGAGGCCCACATGACTACATGCGCACCCATTTGCCCATGAAGAAGCGCAGTCTGATAGTTTCTAACCACACAGGTGCGCATCGCCTCCACATTAAGACAGTTCGATGGACTCGGGAGACACGGGAGAACAGAATCTGCAAGTGTTGCTAGCAAGGCGCCATTGAGGATGAATGCCATGTTCTTCAAACCTGCCCGGCATATACTCATATCCGGGCACGGTATGTTCAATTGGTTTTGCCTAGCCAACCGCTGCATGTGCTATTGGACACGACCTCCCTGGGTTTGTTGGGATCCCGGGGGTAGAAAGCCCCTCCCACATGTACGTGTACGGAAGGGGGCTCTTTTTAAGGTCTTTTCATATGTATACGTACGAAAATGGTACGATGCATTTTTTTGGGCATACCTTAGGGGGTGAAGTTCAATGGTTTCTCCCTTCATATGTATACGTCAAGGGGTGCCCTAAATTATTATTATTTTGAAGAACCGTGTCAAGGGGTGCCCTAATTTTTTTACTTCGTCGTTTTTTTTTTAGGTATGCCTGTTGTTTGAGGTCGAGGAAGTCGTGGAAGCGGCGTTGGGCGAAGCCAATCTTCTATTAGATCTCGTTCCCATATTCATATCCTTGCACAAGGCCCATCCCCATTCATCTGGTCCATTGATCTGCAATGAAGTTGAAGTTTTCAACATTATAGGATTTGAATGCATCAGCATTTAGATAGATTTGTCTTTAAAGTCCAGATCATCTTTAAGGTTCTTTCTTACTATTTCTAGTGAATATGAGTTTATGGATGATTTTAGCGGGGATAAATATGAAATGTGATGCTAAAGGAAAAGGGGGTTTCAATATTAAGTTTGTTGTGGTGTGATGTTGTTGAGAAATGAAGATTATGCAGATTATAGTGGCTTGTGGATCCTAGATAACTAATGTGGAAATGGGTTTAGAAACTGAGAAATTAGTGAATATTTCCAGCATTGTCTTTTGCAAGTGCGCATTAATGACGTTGAACAAGTGCTTTACCAAGAGACTTTGTGAAGAGTTTATAAAAGATTTCCATGTAGCATTCTTGTTTCAATGATTATATTTCTGATTCTAAAACCCAACTGATCATATCTTGCTATGGACTCATAATATGTTCATTAGAACTACTTATGTTTGCCAGATTATTAATCTACATGCGACAGGATTTGTTTTACATTAAGTTTATATATATGATGGATGCCACGTGAGTTACAATTTCATTGTTGTATAGACTTGTTCCCCTTATAAGTCGAATTAAGAAGTCTTAGCTGATGCAAGTTAATATCACCTTTCTTAGGCTAATGCATCTTTTGTTTGCTGCAGATAATCAGGGTTCCATCTTCCTACTCTCACTTGGATGTATGTTTGAGATAAGTAGAAACAAGAAACCTGGGTTCTAGGTACTCCATGTTAAGTTATATTACAGTTTTTGTAAGTCATAGGCACATTTGTAAACCTGCATGAATATTTGTGACTTGGTGCATGTGCTTTGTTTGACAATAGGTTGCAAGCATCCTATTACACATGAATGCTCTTGTCTATTAAGAACTCTTGTCATTTAAGAGCTAGATGACTCTTATTCCCCAATTATGCCCTTTTTTGTCCTCCTCATTGCATTTCAAATGCTAAAATAAACTTCATTGTGCAAACTGAAGAAGGTAGAACATATACTTTCTTTTTTACATTACTTGTTAGCCATAATTATGGCTTCTTTGACAGATTTTTTTTTTTTATCTGTACTGCAGTATATGCATGCTAAACAGTTGAAAGATTTAGAAATCAACATTAGCTGCTGAATCTGATCACAAACAAGTGACTATATATCGTGCGGGCATGCATGTTACACAAACTGTGGTCCATATAAATGGTTCCCATTATCCCTTTGGTCTGGAAACTGTTATAGTTCCGCATGACTTCATATGGTTGCTTTACTTGGCTTGTTAGGCATAACATTTTTTTTTTTTTAATTTTTTTTTTTTGAAGGACGTCAAACTTTATTAAAATCCAAGATGAAAGACAAATACAAATGCACAGGCGGGATTAAGATCTCAGAGGATAATCATGATCCACTGAGTAGGACCACCGGCCTATGCATAAGATAGCAGACTCAAACAGATCGCATAAGATCAACTGGCGCGTTAACAATTCTAGCTAGTGTGTCCTGGAGAACAACAGCAGTAGGAGTGTGCCTTTAAAGACACACAAATTTCTACGCTTACATATAGACCACAACAACCACCCTAAGTGAAACCCTGGCTTCGCAACTTGTTTCAGTATCTGGATAAATAGCCAAGAGGGCCTGCTGACTTGTCAATATCACATGAAAAAGAGAAAGCAGCTAAAACCAAACAGGCTGGAGGTGATCACACAGGAAAAAACAATGGTCAATAGTCTCATCCCTTCGCTTACACAGTGGGCAGAGTGCTGAGACTCGAGGATCGAACTTGTGGACAAGCACATTCACACGAGGACATCTATAAAGAATCTGCCGCCAAAGCACTGCCACCTTAGAGTGAAGCAGCTTATCCAAGCCCAAGTCCACATATGACTCCAACTAGGAGGCGGGAGTTGGAGGGACCACTGTTGATGGCAAAAGAATATCACAATTGACAAGCAGCATATACATAGAGTTCACGAGCCTATGCTCGTAAACACTCTGGTGGGAAATCCACATGCGCCCTTCAAGAGACTCTGGAGCAGCAAAAGGCAGAGTACCAACGGCCTTTTTCCAAATAGGTCTGTCACGATGGGCTGACCTCTCAAATACAGTGAATCATCCTGAGGTCACTGAGATGGATGTGGAGCATCTTCAACTGCCCACATGAATATTCTTTCTTGGAATGTTAGGGGAGTGGCTTCTTCCCCAAACAAAAGGAGTAGGTTGTCTCTCTATCTATCTAAGTTTTCTATAGATATATGTTGTTTTCAAGAGCACAAGTGTCGTAAGGGTGATCTTCAAAAATTGGCATAACATATTTTCATACAAGAACTAAAGTTCAGTTAATAAAATAAATGGGTTTCTTAGGAATCAAGCTTCACGATTTGCCTCCATTTGCAGGATCATAGGTGTTGCATGAGCCAACCACAAGTCAAACTTGGTCTTTGTTGCAATAGAAGGTAGCGCCCCTACTGTAATATTGTGGCGATATTACATACCTCTCGTTCCATAGAGTTGGATATTCATGGTGGGTTGCCAAATGCCTCTTCACTGTTGCTTATTTGGTGAGTTAATTTATTGGAGCTTATGGAGCAAGCGTCATTGTGTTTTTGCAGGTGTTAAGCAAATCGAGACAAAACAGATTGGGTGACCTGGAGTAGATGTTGAAGATGAGACATGTCATCAATGCTCGTAGTAGTCAAAGTTTCACAAGATGTAGTTCCTGTAGATAATACAAGATAGTGATAAGGCAACCCTACATCTAAGACAATGATTCACGACTTATGCCTTGATTTGGATCGTAGATAGCGATTCTCGTTTGTGGGGTATGCTCGTACAAATTTTCTAATAATGTATAACAAGAATTATAAAATACTATAAGGTTTGAGGTATTGTACTCAATGGTGTTGATTTCATACATGCGTTATAAGAAGGATGTTTTAGGGGGTATAAAAGGGGCTCTCGCTGCCCTACGTCACCCCCCGTGTGAATATCCACCCAAACCAAAGGGGGTTTTAGGGGGAATTTAATTTAGAATTCTTGAATGTAATGATTTGCGTCATATAAAGAAATTTGGGCCCCTTCGGGGCCACACAAATAAAACACAAAAATTAAAAGCTATGAGAAGAGATTGTGAAAAGTCAAGCATACTATAGGGGTCTTTAAGTATCAAAACTATGAGAATGCCACCATGTGATTTACAAATCAAATACACAATCTATTACAGAATGGGATTTGAACTCACCATATCCTTGAATAAAATATCTTTGTAACACAATGATGGAAACGCTCAAAAGAGGCCATTGGTTCGATAGAAATAGTAGTTGTATCTGCATCAATAATTGTAACATGTATTGGGCTAGGATGATAGCCAGCTGAATTGGACAATGTAGAGGCAAGCAGATTCTGAGGAAAGTACAAAGTCCATATAAAGATTAAGCAGAACGCTCAAGCAACGACCAAACAAGAATATGCTTTCTATGAAGTTCTTCAACATAGCAAAATTGGCTCCCTGTAAGTAGATGTGTGTATATTCCCAATTTTGCATGCTCAATTCTGCCCTTCTATGCCTCATCTGAATATGCACATGCACATGCACATGCACATGTACATGTACATGTACATGCACATGTACATGCACCTGCACATTCATACACATGCACAAAGTTCATGCACATACACATGCAGAGAAAGACAACAACCCTCGGATTGTTTCAGCTAATGAAAATCAACAGCCCATAACGGGTGCACACTCTACAAATACTATTTAGTACACCTCAATAAAGACCATGTGAAACAACGTATACAAATCCAAAAGTAACCCCCTGTTATTTCTAGATATTCCTTCAAACATGTCGCTAATCTTCTGGTTTTTGTTTGTGGTATAGAGAATGCAGCAACTGCCTCATTGGATGGTTGCACAACCATTGCACTTGCAAGAGGCAATATTCCACATGTCGTGCAGGGCAAGACACCACAGGAGGTTGGTAACGAAGCTATACAATGCCAAGGGGTTCCCACTCCTTTTGACATGTTCCTAGAGTCATCAGAATTATCAAGAGAATCCTTTACGTTTTTATCATCCGCATGCATATCAACATGATTATCATTAGGTTGCCCAGCAATATCCAAACCACTTTATATGTGCATTAGCATTTTTTATGTTCGGAATCTTCCGTCGCTTAGAGCAACACAACGTGTAATTTCAGCATTTACTAATCTTCCTAGAAAATCATTGTTACAAATGACGTCATCAATAAACAATGATTTGAGGTCTTATCTACTAGACTTTGCTTCCCTAGGAAAAATCTGCTAAAAGATATAGCATATTAGTATGAGATAAAAATCACTACCATTACAAAGACATAAGGAGGATTTTACATATACTCATCTTATGCTCCTTTATGTACAGGTCAGACTATCAAGCACCTTAATAAGAAATACATTCAGGTTTTTCACGGCGGCGACATATTTCCAGTTTAGGATTCAACAAATAAAAAAATGATATTGGAAGTTGCAAGATGCCTAAATGCCATTCAAAAGCCATGTCTTATTTGTGAGCAATTAGATAGAAGCATACATCCAAGCACCTATATAAGAAATACATTCAGGTTTTTTACGGCGGCGACATATTTCCAGTTTAGCAGTCAACAAATAAAAAACTGAAATTGGAAGTTGCAAGATGCCTAAATGCCATTCGAAAGCCACATCTTATTTGTGAACAATTAGATAGAAGCATACGTCCAGAGACATTAGAAAAGACAATGCTATTTTCGAGATTTGGAAAAGTAAGAAAGTCCGAATATTATCAACGGCAGTGTTGAGGCAATTCTAGAACATTCATAAATGGAAAGATTTGGATGGGTTGAGTTCAAAGCCTTGGTGAGCTGGCTAGGCTTAGGACTGGAACACTTGCATGAGTTGGATATCATACTGTGCATTTCAGCAAGTTAGAGACACAACCAGGTAATGAAGAGGTTAAAATTACATCTTTAGACTCTATGTAGTATTTGAACTATCACCCCAGTGGTTGTAGTTGGTTTAGTTACATATCCCTAAAGTCAAATATATTGAGGCTTCCATTCACAAGAGATGTGATGAAGCTACATACTTCTGCAAGATCCACAGTACTCTTCCAGGGAGAGCCTTCTGCCATCTTTCCTGTTGGTAGAGAAGTTCGTCAAGGACATTGGCTCCATTTTTTTTTACAATAGTGGCAGAGGTGCTCTCACAATTGTTCTCTAGTGCTGCTAAGGATGATGTGATTAGGGGTCTACCTATGGAGAATGGCTCTCAAGAAATTATCAGTCAATATGCAGATGATACCTTTCTATTCTTGATAGCAGAAGATGATAATTTTCAAAATGCAAAGCTTCTGCTTGACACATTTTCTTTACCTTCTGGAATTTTGGTTGGTTGGCAAAAGTGTTCAGCTCTGTGGACTTTAGATGTTCAGGGTTTTGGTTGGTTGGCAAAAGTGTTCAGCTCAATCAAAGTTTCAGGAGATTGTGGGTGTTGTCAGAAACTTTATTTGGGGCGGAAATGAAGCAAGGGTTGTGGTAAAGGTTGCATGGTCTGTGTGTATAAAACCTAAATCTGCAGGCAGTTTGGGCATGACAGATTTTCATTTGCAGAGTAAGGTCATGATTTCATTTGGAGGCTTCTTGTGGGTAAGGATGATTCTCCAGGGTTACGGCTTATTGCACAAGCCCTTCCCACTGCATCCCTTTTGGTAAAGTCACGCTTAAACCCGTTCTTCCATGGAGTTTATTCTATGAGCTGCGCCTTATCATAATGCTTCTCCCTTTTTAAAGGGATTGTTAGACTCCTGGCATACAGTCAAAACACTATTTCATATCA
>JAANSK020145345.1:0-15279 GCA_011763485.2 Isoetes engelmannii
AGAATAGAATAGAATAGAATAGAATAGAATAGAATAGAATAGAATAGAATAGAATAGAATAGAATAGAATAACCTTTTTATCATCCACAGAGACCAATTGGGCTATGGGACCTATATAAGAGGTCAATTGGCCTATGGGGCCTCTATAAGAGAGAAACAACATGCGCATTACGACCCGGGTGAAAAAACCACGTGGGGAAAAACCGTGGCACCATATGAGTCCAATCAAACATGTGTGGTGAAAAGTTGTGAACATGCCAAAAACATCATTCGAGACCGTCCAAACATCGATTGTATATAAGTCCCCTTCCACAACCTTGCCTAACTGCCCTTACCTCGTCTTAGTCCCTATGTATGCCCTTCGACCACCTTGGACGAAATATTTTTTGCCTATATGAACAATTCATTTTTCCTATTTGTATTCAAATACTTTGTCTTGATACATTCTTGTTTCTACACTCTTTTCCATTGCCCTCATGCATATATGCATCCTAATAAATGTTATTCTAATTCTCTGGCTTCTATTCTTCACATAGGAGGTCAAAATTTAGTAATGTTCATTTTTTCCATCTATACATGCTTCCACCTTCTCCACCATCTCCGAAACCACCCAATCCCTTCCCAAGTCTGCCTTATTGCTAGTTTCTTTTTCTTTGGTGCGCTCTTCTGGAAAGTCCTCCTACTAGTGCTTAGTTATAGTTTTATAACCATAGTTTGCTATTGATTTCGATTTTGTGACTACCATCCAAATAATGCTTTGCCTGGAAATGCATCACCTGGATTACCAAACTGAAATTGCCTCGCCTGGAATGCCTCAACATAATGATCACCTGAAGTGCCTAAAGGAATCTGAAAGAATCAGAGTAACATGGACACATCCACCTTAGAGAGGTCGGGTTTCAAATACGTACACAGGCCCAAGGGCATTTTTGAACACTGAAATTTGGATAATTGTTTATGTCTTGTCAATTTTTGTTAGAGATGAGTAAATTGCATTTGTTTGCACTTGCTCTACTCAGTTCTGCAGGTTGTAAAAATACAGAAAGTGTAAGCCACCATAGAAAATAGGAAAATACAGAAAAAATATAGTTAACTCTGGATCCAAAGGACATAATAGTAACGAGGGAAATGAAGGGCTTCTTTAAAGCGATACTTCGAGCATGTGGATTCATGCGAATTGAACATCAGATCATAAAACAAAATATGGCTCAAAGCCTTATAAATCGATGTCCTCTGTGTGGCCATGAAGCCAATCAAAAGCAGGGTACTGGATAATTAAACAACAATTGGAGCCCATAGGATGGCTACACATTCAAGTGTTATTCATCTAGTAGTATCCTTATTTAAAAGTGACTCGCTGGCACTACATAGTCTGAGGGTCAACCTGGTCAAAATAGACGATAAAATACTCTGTTCTATATAACATGGGAATGTTTGCACTAACTTGAAAATGAGAATTGCATAGGAACGTTGAATATAGTGGAGGAAAAGGAGGACAGGCTAAGTTACGAGATAGAGATGTGCTATTTTCTCCATACACCCAGGATCGCGAGGGCTGGATCTACCAACTGGTACCACCAAAACTCTAGAAATATATATGGCACAGTAAGCGCGAAAGGCGAACCATTCAGCCTCGAGGTGCTCTTGCTTACATGCTATGAGGTCGAGACTATATCATGTTGTTCAACAGAAAAACAGTCTCGACGAATCTCGAGCTATAGAAGGAGAGGAGGGAGAAGATGTGGAATTGGGAAGAGGGGTACGGACACGTGAAGGAGAGGTAGATACCATAGATGCAGGGCATGGGGTAGAGGAGGCAATTGTAACGTGCCCGTAACCCATGGGAGATAAGCTTTTGCTGATGATGTGCTCGAGTAGATCTTGGTGGAGCGTTCCCGAGACACCGGCATAAATGGGTAAAGCGACTACTCATAAATGTCTAGACGGTTTTGCCCAGTTGGTTAAGGACATGTCGGTTAGGAACATTACATTTGGTATCAGAGCAGGGCTCGATCTTGCATAATCCGACTTTTCTCTTAAGATTTGATGTTAGCATATGGCATTCTTCTCTGACACTGTTGAAGAATGTAGTTAAGCTCTTAAGAAGTTTGATTCTATGAATTTGTGAAGAAATTGCACAAGAATTACCTGAATATAGGCGACATCTTTGAATTTGGCAAGTTCTTGCTAATCAAAGGACCGTGAAAGAGAAATGCTCTAAAATTTTCAAATTGTAGGCCAGCAAAAATTTTAAACGGTTTAGTTAAATGTAATCAATGCCAAGATTCGGCGGACCAAAAAAAATTGAAATTAGGATCCTAACTATAATTGTGAATAATTTCAAATGACTGCGTAAATGAAGCTGTCGAGCTTGAGGCCGAAAACCTATATACATAGTGCATTTTGATTTTAGATTTCGTGCGTCTTCTTTTTCTGATCGACCGAGCGCCTTATTTGCAGTCGATCGAGCGCATTGTTTGAAGATGTTTGGAGCTGGAAGAGGCCGTGGTCGTGGTCGAAAAGCCCAAAACTGGACAAGTGATGATGCTCTAGCTTCTAAAGGCATGGCGGATCCACGAGCCTCTGTTCTAGGTAATTTATCATGTTTAATAGGAGATTAAATTTATAGATTTTTTTAAGGTTGTAAGAGTTTACAGTCCAAGTAATAATTTTAGGGTTTCGTGTTCCCCAACTTAATATCTATCTTTCTATGGATCATTTGTTGTTTCTGTATTTTGGTTAGAATTACTATTTCTATATGCATGTTTGCAGGTCATTGACGGCATATAGTAACACGCTAAGCGTGAACTGTTCATTCATGGCCTTTACATGATGAAAGAGAACTTCAAATCCTTTGATGTTCTTTTGCTAGTTTAATTAACCCCAAAAAATACAGATTAAAAAAAACTGTGGTTTCTTAGGGTTGGTCAAACTGGCTATAGGGCATCAAGGAGATAAGGTTCTTCTCTATTGTGTAAAAGAGTAAGGAGGTTAACATTCTTCAAAACATGCTCAAGGTGTTTGTTTTCTAATTTCTTTGTGCATGCTAGTGCAATTTATTTCTCTTGACAGTTTTACGTAATGAAGAGAACTTTGGATCCTTTGATGCTCATGTGCCAGCTATGGGGCATCAAAGATACAAGGTTCTTCTTTATTATCCAAAAAAGGCAGCATGTTTAAACGCTTTCAACGGGCTTAGCGTACATTTAACCAAATCGCGCTCAACGTGCTTTGGTTCACATCACGCCAAGCGTGTTTTTCTTGAAATCACCCTCGGCGTGTTTTCCTTGAAATCACGTTGAGCGTGCTTCCCTTGACTTCACGCCGAGCGTGCTTCCGTCAAATCACGTCTGGCATGGTTTCGAGTGAAACCCCCTCGGCGTGATTTTAAGGGAAGCACGCATGGCATGCTAGGCATTTTTTTCTTCGTGCCTGCGCGTTTTGTTAACAAGAAGACGAAAAAATGTGATGATGAAAAGTTTGTCTCTGGAAATGGACAATCGGGGTTCAGTTCTGAAGGCAGTGAGGGATCCTCCATGTTCTGAAGAAAAATGCACAAGGGGACAGAATGGTGCCTGGCAATGCTTTCAATTGGATGATCAGCTTCTGCAAACTGTGTTTAATGTAGGAGACTAGGAGGAAGAGGAAGAAAATGTCGATCCTCTTTTGAAGAAGGACATTACATTTCCGATGATGACCAAAGAGAAGAGCCCTTGAGTAAGAATGGTTTTTCAAGAGAAATGGCGAGTTACCTCGTTGACTTTCATCCCATTGGACACTACAGTTGTGAACTTCATGTAGAAGGGTACATTGGAAGGGAGGCAATAAAGATAGGTAGGAAATGCCAAAGCTTTGTGAATGATGATCCGTCCAAGAACTTTTTAGAAATGTTCTTCCAACAAGTGGCTGGAAAGTGTACAGATATGGGTCCACTGCCTCCTTTGAATCCTCCTACTAAAGATCCATGATCCTCCTTTCTAACAAATCAAGTAGTTGGTCATGATGCAACTTCGTCAGGGTTTGCTACCGCAGCTCATGCCATGAAGTCCCATATTACGGATATTAATGCTAGGTTTCAGTGAATGTTGTAAATTTTTGAACGAAACGGAAAGAGAAAGCCCAATTAGATGTGGATGACCATGAGGTTAACCAAACTCATATTGATGTAGGGACAATAGCTCAAACTTTAGAGAATCTAAAAAATGAAGTTGATACATCTAATAGAGAGAGAAAATTTTGAAGAAAGTAGGGGTTCAACCTGAGGATGATCAAGAAAATGAGGACTCTGACGTAGATGCAGATGAAAGGTAAAATGAGATGATCTTGAACGTGCCAAGCGTGATTTCAATAACTTGTTATTTTCCACAATGTGAATTCTAAAAGCAATTCACGCCAATCCTGAACTCCCAAAGAGAAAACCTAACTGAGCACCTTGTTGGCCATTGTAAAGAGGATCGTCATAATTGGTCCAGATGGGCTTGAGCCGCATGTTTATTGGCTAAAACTAAAGTTGTCCTTAATGTGGTGATGGGTAGCTTTACTTTCAGCTCGTTTTCATGTGCATCTCAAGCCCATGGAGACCAATAATTTCAACCTTTTTTTACTCTAGGCTTCATGGTCATTGCCCGATTTTTTCTTTTAAGTATTCACGCGTGGCACGACTTGTTTTAAGAAATTCACGCTAGGTGCAAACAACAAGTCATTGAAATCATGCCAAGCCTGCAATCAACATTCTTTGCTTATTTGCATCTTTCAAGTGTCCACCCGTTAGTAACAAGATAATCATCTTTGATCTGAATGGAGTTCTCTGTAAGACCTTTCCTAAGAAAACTATCGGCAAAGCACAGTCCAAACAGGAGCTTCTGGAGTCAAACAACAACTGGATGTATCCTCTACCATACTTGAAGCAGATGCAAGATGCAGTCTGTACAACCAAGGGCTATTGGTCCTTGGTTGTACAGAAGAGAGCAACAGGAGGTCTTCGCGTATTTTATGCGATGGTTAGGATATGTAATGAAAACAATCTTGAGCATTGGGGTATACGGCGGTTGCATTTTGGAGTACTAGTAAGGTCGGTAATTTTATATGGGTGTCCAGCATGGGCACCTGGTTTGTCAAGATCTGGTTGGTCTCGTATTGAAAAGGTGCAAAAGCAGTTTCTTCTTCCTGAATTGGGGGTCAAGGCACAAACTCCATACAAGATGTTATTGGCAGAGGTTGGATTCATCCCAATTGAAGCGGAGGCACTTAATCAAACATTGCACTACTTGAATAAAGTCCTTAAGCTAGTGCCAAAAAGGCTATCACACAACGCTCTTCGTCTATCTAGAATGAAGAGTTATGGCTGGTATTGGCAAGTATTAATAAGGTGGGCAAAATCTTTGGGGATAGCAGCCTTTTTTTGGCCGGATAATTTTGCAAACATTCAGACTTTTGTTCAGTCGAAGGTCATAACCAAACTATGGCGAGCACCAAAAATAACTAAAGAGGTAAAAACTCAATTTTATTTATAAAATGTGAATTCTCTAAATGAATATTGTGACCAACCATGTATATATGAAGGCAGACATTAGTATAAAAGCAAGGCAAACAATTTCTCAGCTAAGATTATCATCTCATCATTTGGCTTATGAAGTAAGCCGAAATGCTGAAGATTGAAAACGAAATTCATGCATTTTTGGAATGCCCATCATATGAGCACATTAGGCAAGAATTTGGCATTGCAAATAGTAGTTTGCAGGAGCTATTATATGAATCCAAGAAAACTTAGCACATACATCAAGCGAGTATATAAGGAACGATAGGAAGTAATTGTGCTTTATGAACATATGGAGAACTTGGAAAGTCAAGGATTTTTTGAGTTTTGATTGTGTACATATATACAAAAGAGCTTCAAAAGATTCTAGAAAAATTATGTATCTGCTTGCCATATAGCCCTTGCGGGTCTCAAATGGCGTGATAATTTAAGTTAGGGAAAATTATAAAAATGCCCCTATAATGGAAATTATGAAAATGCCCATGTATTTCTACAAATTATCTGAATGCCCCTACGTCTACAAGCAAGAATGGGCCTACGCTTCTTGTACGCAAGCAAACAAAGAGCAGTGCAATCAAAGAACTCAGATCTTGTACGTTTCTTTTTTCCATGTGCTGGAAATGGAGTACTGCTATTTTTCGAAGCTCCATACAACATGATTTTACATCTTTTCACATCTGAAGATCCCCTTGTGCACTTCTCCATCATCTTTTTCCCGAATTGAGAAGAGGCTGCTGTCTAAATTCTTCGGATCTGCACATCTTCTCGGATCTTCTGCTAATCTGGGCTAAAATTTGGGCGAGAAGCCAGTTTGAGGCCAAAAAATTCTGTGGGTTTGGTTGCCGGAATAGCTAGAATAGCCATAGCCAAATTGGGGATTATCCTATTTGATGAGCTCCTAGGAAGAATAGGAAGCTCCAGTTCCTTGTTTCTGTACTTTTCAGCTATGGCGCAGGCAGCAGCTGCTGCATGTTTCCAGTTCAGAAACTAAAATTTTCCTGTTATAATTAGAATTTCAATGAATGCTTTTAATTCAGGAAGCTGCCGCCAAAGACGCTCTTCCTGAGCTTTGCTTAATTTGAAGACTGTTTAGAGAAAGAATTTGAGCTCGACCTAAATCTCTACTAACTGGAAGCAACGGCCCTAAATTGAATACTCTATTCCATAATAGGCACTGTTCCCGGGCATATCACCTTTGAAATAGGCTCCGAAATCTTAAAAGCAGTTTGATCTTCTTCAGAATTGTCCTTTGATGCAAATTGATCTCCTGCCTGAATTGTCTTCGTGGATGGGCTCCTCTCGTTCAAAATATAAGGACCGTAGCAATAAGCATAAGTAGGGGCATTTTATTAAATTAAGAAAATACAAGGGCATTTTCCTAAATATCTATAAATACACAAGGGCATTTTTATAATTTTCCCTTTAAGTTAAGGTATGTTACAAAGTTTAGGAGTAAATGTTCAACATAAAAGCAACCAAACCAACCAATATTTAAAATCCATGAAGATTGCAGCAGCTTGGCTTAGAGTTTAAAATACTGGTTAGAGAGCCAATAACTGTCACTTAGAACGGTATGTTCATCCTGATTCCGGTGCCAATAATACTGTGCATGGGTGCGATTTTTTATATCAAGTATGGCATGTCCATAGCTTGCTTCACGAAAAGCTGAGTATGCAGGTTGAGGCTCTGCAAAGCTGGAAAAAAAAAAGGGAACAATTAATCTTAACCACACCTCAAGGGTTCGACTTAGAGAGCTTACTCTCTAGACAAGCCTTCTACATTGCCTCCATCACCGACTGTAATGTAAACAGGAGCTGATTCATCGAGCATGGGTGTGCACCTCTCATTTACAACATTGTAAGCAATATTCGAGACACGATGCTGGGGAGAAGCAACATGAAGCAAGTTATTTATGATATTTATGCTTCAGAGAAGAATATTATCTAATAATCTGAATATTTATGCTTCACAAATTAGAGAAAGATCCATGCCATTGTCATTCAAGAATACTCCAGTTCATCTAATTATCTAAGAAAATTCCAAGCAAAAACAAGAAACCACCCAACAACTACAAGCAATAAGAGGATCGACTTACACTTCTCTCATATGCGTGAACATGGCCTGCAAAGACAATGTCCACCTTGTACTGTACAAACCAAGCTTCAAATTGGACCCGCATTGTTTCTCCTTCCATGATGTGATCATTAATACTGTTGTACCATGGACAGTGCAAAAGGACAATCAACCACGGCGTTCTTTTCCTATCAACACCCTTCAGGTCATTCTCCAACCAATTGTACTGTGGGGTGTACTTTCCTATGACCAGTATGCTGTTAGTACAACCATATTCTGAACAATACACATCCAGATTCTGTTTGTTCAATGAACTTCATCTATGTTTCTACTGCGAACTTTGTCTATGTTCAACATAATTTTAGAGTAGACCCATCAAGCTCAATAATTCTTTCGTTTCTTTCATTCTTGTAATCTCTTTTCGTTATTATTGTGCTCAATATTAATACGATCTCCCTTTTAATGCGTCTACTTTGTTCTCAGGCATATTAAGTGCGAGAAAGTGGAACAACAACATCCAAGTCTCAGCTACAAGCAGTTCAGAAGGGACGAAATGCAATGAATAGTATGCAACAATAATACCAAGAAATCCAGCAGTGACAATCACTAAGATAATTTATTTTAAGCGAAAGCCAGTTGCCATTGTTTGCTCTTGAGGGGTTATTGAACTTATTAGAAACAAATTACAAAGCCATAATTCTTGACAGGGTTCCATTTCTGGTTTATACTTCCTTTATATGTTCTTTCTGAATTTTCAGTCACGACTGTTAATATAATGTAAGGACAGAATGAAAAGATTGGTCACGCTGCATCACTCACCATATGCAGAGTATGAAGATAGAACTATAACATGTACTGATGCCCGGTTGATTGAATACCAAAGTGGAGATGTGCTTCCTGAAGAACGATAAGGAGTGTGAAACCTATGGAGAAAGGGTTTGAACTCGGTTGTTTCTCCCTGCAATGAGAAGCATCAGGAAAAATTTGAGTACGAAAACCCAAATTCAGGTTCATTTACATATTCAGGTTTAAATTCAATCTCGTGATTGCCAGCAGTCCAGATCCAAGATTGGTATGCAGTGCTTGGCTCTACTAGGCGTCCCCAAGTGTCCCACCTTCTATTGTCATCATAGAAGTAGTTGTCTGCATAGGACAAATCGCCTACATATAAAACAGCCTGTCCATTGCGCCGCAAGTAATGTTGAAGTGTTTTTGCTGAAGACAATGTCTGACCAAGGTCCCCTACAAATAAGCATCATGCCCTTTAAAGCAGTTAGACAATGGACAGATCTTAACAAAATTGGCGTATCATGCATAAAGACTATACAATGCACATCATAAATCATTTGTCTCTGGTTGCGGATGTCCATAAGTTGCAGGTGCTTCTCATTTATCATTATTCGTCTCACATTCCTACAAAAATGCAATTACATCATAGAAAGTCAAATTGCGTATTCTCACCGATAATGCCAAAAGTATAAGCAGCATCTGGATCTACTGCTGGAGGTGTAATAAACCAGAACTCACGGGCAGAGTCCTCAGAACCAAGTTTGTAGTAGTATTTTGTTTCATACTGTAAAAGAGATTTTTCATAGCATGTTAGAAAGGCTGCACATCAGTGATAAGATCATTTTACTGCATGTCTAAGCCAAACATACATGCCATTTTCATAAAGCAAATCATTGCTTCAAACGCCATGTACCTTTAAATTGCTCAGGGTGCAATGATGTATAAATCCCGAGGTGTAATTGTAATATTCATAGGTTGTCACCCTACCAGTGGCAACATGTTTATAATGTCCTTTGAGCAGCCCATAGTAAACCTTACTCTCAGCTACATATGGGGTAATCCATGAGACAGTAACGGCCTCTCCAGCATTGTCTCCTTGAGTTAGGTGCACCTGTCATGTATGACTTAATTTATTAGATATAAAGTTGGAAACCAGACTTATTCAACAACAAAAGGAACCTGTTGAGGTGCATTATGGCCTAAAGGAACAATGAAATATTTGCTATTAAGCGGCAAATCCGCATCTGCTTCAAGCTTGCGCACATATCTGCTTGTCACCCCAGCATTGGCAAAGCTTTGAAGGGAGGTGACAATCATGCAAACAATGAAAGCAGGACAAACTGTAGTCATGTTTCTGTTTTCAAGTTGGAAAAATTACTTGATATACCGTTGCTGGATGAAACTGAACGGCCTTGACATATTAATCAGGTCAGGATCATTATGTTGCACAAATTTATGTGGCAAGCTTTTTGAGTTTTAAGACTTTTCTCTGATATAACGAGACATCAACTGAAAAAGGAAAAGAGACAGTAAAAAGAAACTCACAGCTACCGGAGATGTTGATAAGAAGGCAATGCTTCCTGATCCATATATGCAAAAAGGAATGCTCCAGAAAGTCAAGGATAAAATTTCCCGTTTGCAGATGGAGCACCAACCCGCGAGCCATCCGTCTCCTAATTGTTGGTAGAGTAAGAGTAGGACACTAAGAGTTTGACATATGCGTCGCACATATGCGTCGCATATGCGTATATCCACATCCGGGATTTGGAAATTTTAGCTGCTACATCAATTTTCTACGTTTTATATTATATTTTATTTATTAGCAGGCTTGCTTGCCTTAACTCGTGTACGAACATTTAGCCCGTATGTTTCCAAAGCACAATGAAGCATCAAGTACCAATGCTGCATTTCTAATGGGCAAACTTGTATCATTATTCTAAAGCAAAAATTGCTGGCCATCTCAAATAAGGCCCTCAATTTTACAGAAGGCTTCTTACAGCAAAGTTACAACGAAATATGGCTCATTCATCATGCTTTGTTTTACCCATACTTTTTGTTTTTTTTTGAAGAACTGAGTCACCAATGTATTAAAAGAATAATAATATTACAGAAACGTGAGGAGGAAAGGGAACTGTCCCGAAGGAACAGAGATACCTGAACACTCCGCAACCCTTTGTTTATTGCCATGAATGAATTTTTTCTAGAAGCAATGCTTATAATTGTCAGGTTCATGTGCTTAATTTTGTTCACCTATTCCAGCAATTCGGACTTGTATTTCCTGCTTCTTGCATGTTTATAACTGGGCATGGTTAATAGAGATTCTCTTTTGTATTGTGTCTTGTTAATATCTTCCAGGTGAGTATTTACCTGTTATAATATGCAAAAGATCCCTCACGTGACTGGTGTCGACCTGGGAGACTAGAAGGTACGGAAACAGGCGGATATGAATCCAGTCAATGACCAGAAAATACGATTCCTATAGGTCTAGACAAGACGTCGACTTCAATGAGACGAGAACGAGACAAGGGCGAGAAGTTGGCGTACCCTAAAACCATATAAACCCCACAGTCAGCTTGCAGAACAAAGAGACTGGAGTACATACTATCCTCTCTAGTGATTCTAACGGCCGCTTGGCAGGGCTCGAATTTAGTGGCCTACCAAACTGGGAAAAATGCCGCCCCGCAATCTATATTACCGGATTTTCGAATTTTTTGAACCCTATTTTCCGGATTTCTTTGAATTTTCTTGCAAAAATAGGCGAAAAATCGTCGAAAATTGTCTTACCTAATATTTTTAAGGATGGCCGGATTCTTCAGGCCAAATCCCCTACTTTTGAACCATGCCACCAGGACCCTCCTTCTCTTCTCCCAGCCAAACCCGATTAATCCCAGGGATATGGATAGCATCAAGGGTAAGGGCAAGGCGACGGACCATATCCAAAGATATACAACAGGAGTTCCAACCAAGAAGAGGAGCGGGTGCCCGGAAATTTGGAGGTAGTATATAACCAAGCTCTAGAGGAAGCAGGGCCTGGGTGTTACTGTAGTGAAGATTGTCGTATGTGTCTAGAGAAGGGGCTGATGTCCTGCACCATGTGCGGAAGGGTGCATTGTCTTTTTTGTAACAGGCTCCATCATAGTTAGTTCATAAAAGAAGCTGGGTACAATCTTAATCTTCTCGAGATAAGAGGGATACTAGCAGATAAGGACGAAGCAATCAGGGAGGCCGGCAAGGCAAGATGCCTCAAGTGTTTCGACCTTTTGCAGTTGATGGGAGGGATGTAGAAATACGAAAGCTATCAACGTGATTTGATAACAGGTGACTTCAGAAAAGTTTGTGTAATTTGTTGTGAAAAAAAACCCAGTTGAATATGTATGTAGGGCTCTGTTAGCTTGAGGTTCGAAAAAGGTGAAGAAGGACGTTGAGGGGTCATAAAAAAAACCAAAAAGACATGAAGTCATTGTCTAGCCCCCTGCAAGCTGCCCTTCTGGAAAATCCTCCCTTTCCCTTCCTTCTCCTTCTCCTTCTCCTTCTCCTTCTCCTTCTTTTCTTTAGCAGGCTTGCCTAACCCGAGGTGCCCTGATTAGCAGGCTTGCCTAACCCGAGGTGCCCTGATTCCTGCAATTCTAGCCTGTCCACGTGCACTGCTACGTCAGCCTAAAATAATCACATCCATTGAATCTTCATAATTTTTCATCTACGCCTAGGAAAATTAGAAAATGCAACAAAAATCCCTCCGTTGACTTGTCTCGAGCTCTACTTTTCTCCTCGCTTCCTTTCTTTCCTTCGTCGTTGTTACGTCGATTTTCAGGTTTATTTCTGCCATGTAGCAAAGTCAGGCATTCCCGAAACCGAGTTTTGGATCCTTCCTTCCGATGTTTTCATCTCCTGCCTTCGTGGCCGTGGCCTTTAGCCGACTTCTATCCAGGCGATGTGGTCCCTTCTTGCAGATGGGAGATGGCATTTGAAGCTTGTGCCTTTAGAATAGATATGTGTCCTAGATTTTGAGCACTTGATCCAGTGCTGGTCTATTAGTGCTTATTGCATAGTTTCCCTTATCTAATTTTGTTTATTTCTTGGACCTCTGTTTTTTTTTCTTTCTTTTTTTTTAATTGTTTTTTGGACTACATTATTCTTATACATGTTTGTCTCTTGTTGTCTCTCCTTACTGCTTTCTTCTGCTGAAACTTGAAACCTCTTGCTTTACTATTTTCTTTGCTTGTAGTTTGTTGCTTCCTTCCTGTTTGTCCTCTGTACGCTTGCATTGTAACTATGCCATAGAATGTGGTGCAGTGCAAGAAGTTTTTTTTTCCTATAGTCACTGCTCTTTCCTCCATTGTAGCATGTCTGCTGCATATTCATGGGGGATTTACACAAGCTCACAAGTTTCTCCACTATAGCAAAGATAAACCATCCTAATATGTTGAAGTTACTGCTCTTTTCTTCATTCTAGCATGTCTCCTGTATGTTGATGAGGACTTTAGATAATCAAGGGAGTTCAGTAGTTTAGCTTCAAGAATTCTCTCGGATTAGCTTTCAGTGTTTCAGTGTTTCAGGGTTTCAGTGGATTTCAGTCATACAATGGCAGCATGGTGGACTCAAACGCGTTTATCTTGCATTTGGATACAAAGGTAATTATATGTGATCAATGTGAAAAACAAAATGGGCAAATTGTAAAAATACCCCTATTTCTTTGAAATTTGTGAAAATGCACCTGTTTTAGGGGTATTCTTGATAAAATGACCCTAACTTTTTTTTGATGATCAAAATAGGAATGTGTCCTTCAGATGAATCATAGATGAGGATGGTACCTTCCCAACAAAGCTAAAATCATCTGAAATGGAGTCCGAAATCTGAAGTTATAGTTACGATTTATTTGTGCTCAAGAAATAACATAACTTGTGATTTCGGACTCCGATTCAGATGATTGTAGCTTTGTTGGAAAGATATTATCCTCATCTATAATTTATCTGAAGGACACATTTCAATTTGGATCATCAAAGAAATGTTATGGTCAGTTTATCAAAAATACCCCTAAAACTGGGGCATTTTCACAATTTTGCAAAGAAATAAGGGTATTTTTACAATTTGCCCAAAAAACATTCATGTTAATTGCCTCAAGCTCCAGCCCAGGACATCTGTTAATACGCAGCCTTAGAAAGTCTAGTACCTTCTATAACAGGAAACGACGAAGCGTATTCATTCAAGACATGTCAAACATGTTGTCAATCAAATGTTTTGCAGGAGCATCAGTAAATGCATTGAAGAACATCCATCATCTACGATTCACAAGTAAGTTCTATATAATTCAAAATTGTCATTCAATTTCTAGTTCTCTTGCAAATGTACAAGAGCTCTATATATTGCTGCAAGTTTTAGCTTTTGACATAATTTCCAGCTTCCCAAGTTCATGATTCTCAATTTCGGCAAATGTACCAAAATAAGTGTTGTACATACGTTAGATATCTTCAATCTAGTGCGGATTAATGGCAATGGATTTGTTCTATCAAATCATTTTACATCTTCTCAAATACTAGATTCCCATTCTGCGTTTTTTTACAATAAGCGCATCTTAAGTTTGTCTTTGCTGTAGCTTCTTATTGTAGTATATTAAACTGTCATAGATGAATCATACATGCTCTTGTTAATGCAGTATTCCAAGCGGTACACCTTTTCCAATTAAAGCACAGATCGTCATCTGGAAATAATTTCTATACCAATCTGCTACTATTGCCCTTACAGTCCAGTAGGCTTGATATTTGACTAGGTAGATGTGCATAACATGTCTCAAGCCTTGTATTGAATATCACCTTAACCTTTAGTTACAACACCTTAAGTAAGCCATGATGGAGATACAATTGTTGTCAACGTGCAAATAGACCAGGCTGAATGCATTCACTCAATGCCTCATATTCATGAATTTTTGTCTTGGGTTTCTAATCTTTTATCTTTTTTGGTTTCTACTACTTGAGCACCTGCTGTAATCGGAGTAATCTGACACCCATGCCAAAGAAATATAATTCTAAGTACCTTAAGCAGTAAATTAATTGTTTATCATGATGCAAACTTTACATCACACCTCAAAGGAAATAGAACATTGTCTAACTTAAATCTATATCTTGGCCTGCTACGTTCAGGAGCCTTTTTTCTATTTGCAACCATTGGATATCTTGAACTCTTGTAAACTCTGTTGTGAAGGAATTTAGAGGCTATTATTCAACCAGAGCTTAGAAGTAAAGTAAGTTCCTTCTCTTTCAGGACATGAAGTGCATGGCAGGGCTGATGACTATCATAGACCATAAAATAAGTGAAATTGTCTTTTCTTACATTTCTTTTATATCATTAGCCCTTAGACAAACTGAAAATGTCTGATTATGTTTTCTGCAAAGGTCTTATACAAGATCTGTGACTTTTTTTCCCTTGTTGATTTTCTGGTAAATAGGGGATTTTGAAACTACCAGGAAAACATGCGCGATGAACAAACATTGCATAGCTAGGAAGAATTGCCCGTAATCAATGATGACAATGTGCTATTATATTTTTATTTCAATTGAATATTTGCTTCTCTCTCCCAATTCATTGCCTAGATTTAAGCATGATTTAATTCGGTAGATCAATTGGTGTAGTTCTAATTATGGCATGTTGTTTGTTGGCTTATGAGCAGCTATTTATCATTCTTTGAAGTGACTGGATATAGAGATTATAAATTCAATAAGAGAAAATGCAAAGAACTAATGCCATGCTTGTTGCAGGTGTTCAGATGTTCGTATTATACTTTTAGACATGAATGTTTTTTTTTTTTGGAAGAACTTTCGCATTAAATTAAAAGAATAACAATGATACAAAATGAGTGAAGAGGAAGAGAAACTGCCCCGAAGAGG
>JAANSK020145456.1:0-15277 GCA_011763485.2 Isoetes engelmannii
CCGCCCCTCCTGTGCATACTTTGCAGATAGGCTGAATCATGCTATACTGTGGTTGTAGCCTGCCGGATACGCAAGTCCCATGGTATCACCCTATGAGACCTACTCCAGGTTGCATCTCCCCATTCCGATGAGGCAGGGAGAGACTAGTCTTTCCAAAAGCATGATGATTCCGTGTGTGGCTAGAGAATGTCGCCCGGCCTTGGGCGAACCACACTCGTACCCGACTGAAACCCCCCAAAATCCATAGGTCGAGCCACCATACAGCCGGCTCGCACCTATCGAGCCTGGGAACCAGCTTTCGACTGCAATTCCTGACCCTGGAGGTGTCGGACCCATACCCGGCCCACACACAGTGGCCGACTATAAGCCTAGCACACTGAAACGTTCACCAACCTTAGCTGGATCCCGTACCACTTCACCATCAAGTCCCTTGTATGGTGCTCAGCCACAATATAACATCTACAGCCCGGTGGGCTCTATGCACAGGCCGCAAGTACTGGGATTTAAGGGGGTCTAATCCTAGGAGCATTCTACTATCAATCTAGAAGCTCGTTCAGGCCTCTACCCTCCCTTAACCCTTAACCTACGACACGAACTTGAAACTACCTAATCATCCATCATCAATCATAAGCTTAAATCATTCATCTAACTCAAAGTAGGGTCAACCTAATCAAAGAATCACCACTAAGCTACTCTACTAACCAGTATCCTCGCTTGATCCATTCAGACGGCTCATCTTCGAACATGTACTGGATTAGCTGGCTTGGGCGCTTAAGGGAGCTGCTTGAGGGCGCTGTAGGGGCCTGCTTGCTGCTCCTACTCGATTAAGATAGCAAGTGGCATCCCAACCCACTTGATCATAGCCCAAATTAGCAGGTGCTTCCTAGCCAATAGGATCTGGCTAGGTGGTTTGCTAATTTGGGTTAAGCCCCTAATTACTTAATAATTAATGTGTTTATTAATTGATTAATCACTTAATTATTATTGTGTCACCTTAACATAGCTAATTAGGCTTAACTATTAATTGTAGGCGCCCCTCAGTTAAACAATGATATGTATTTACATGATCATTGGTGACGTGGCATCGTATTTATATACGTATAAATACGTGGAACGTCACATGTTACGCATCTGGAGCAATGTGTATGTGCCACTTCCAGTTCCTGTGAAATACTGCAAATCCACAAACCCAGGTATGACTTAAACTTCTTTGCCTAGTGGACATGGGTTCAAATTCTAGGGGGCACTCCACCAATTTTGGACATGCCATGGATTACAGAATTGCAGGTTGGTTACATAGCCCTTCTTCCATAAAGCCAGTTGCACGAACGCAAAAAGCCTATTTGTCTAAGTTGCTCAAAAACTAGACATCGCAAACTTCTTCTTATGAAAGAAAGTAATAATATTGTAGACATATTTGAATGTTTCACCCCTTTGCCAAAGGACATGCTAAGGTTTTATTTGCAGAGATGAGACCATTCCCTTTACGTATATTCATACGCATGATTGTACAAACATTTGTCTTGGTATATGCATTTTGTTGAGGTTTTTTTTCAAACAGTCTAATGTGTTAGCATAATGTGACGCATTGTTTTTCATGTTGCGAAATCGTTCATTTGGCCCCGAACGGGCCCCCGAAAATTTCCATACACATTTCATACACATGCCACACACATTCCATACGCATTTTGTATAAATACCATACAAATTTTGTACATATATAACAGAACAAACCATTAAAATGCCATTTGTCATATTGAAAAAATGAACCATTGAGTTAAACCCCCCAGTTGTTTATGCTGATATTCGCGCAGGGCGTCCAGTGATTGGCGAGGAGCCCCAAACAAATACAGACATATTTGTACACATTGCACATCACAACCTTTGATTTCATGGCGTATTTGGAACTGACAGTTAACAAAAACTTACTAAAAAATGAGTCGCACTCACTGATGGCCAAGGTTGCCCAAAATCGACATCCAACGGTCCGAGCCAACCGTTGGACGCCCTACGCAAATATCAGTATAAACAACTGGAGGGTCTGGGGGGGTTAATTCAATGGTTCAATTTTTCAATATGACAAATGGCATTTCAATGGTTTGTTGTGTTATGTATGTATACAAAATTTGTACAAAATTTGTACGGTATTTATATGAATGTGTACAAAATGTGTGTGGCATGTGTACGAAATGTGTACAGAGTCACCTTTAGCCAAATTAATCCTAAACAATCTAAACTCCAGATTGACCATAAAGTCATCTTGGCCAGCTTAACCACTAGCCACTTATGGCCAGATTAACCACTCGGCACCTGGCCCAGATTAACCACCAAGTCACCTATAGCCAGATTCATCACTACCAACTCTGACCAGATTAAACCAACCTATGTCCAGATTAGCCACTAAGTCACCCATCGCCAAGATTAACTACTACACATGTTGGATAGATTAACCATGAGTCACCTTGGCCATATTAACCACGAACTCACTTATTGCCAGATAACCACGACCAACTATGAATAGGTTAACTAAACAAACTATGTCCATGTTAATCATTACGTCACCTTGGCCAGTTTAACTGCTATGCACATATGGCCAGATAAACCACTCTGTCTATGTCCAGATTAAGCACTAGGTACCTATAGACATATTAACCACTACCAACTATAGGCACATTAATTACATTGTGCCTATTGCCCAGATTAACCACTAAGTCATCTTTGCAGATTAACCACTAGGCCCATGTGACCATATTAATCACTATCAACAGTGGCGCAATTAACCGATGTGCACATACGGCCAGATAAACCAAAACATGTTGTCCAAATTAACCATTGTTCATATTAACCCTATGCCCATATTAATTATTGTCTAAATTAACCATGAAGCCTATTGTCCATATTAACCAATACATATCTCGATTAACTAGCTGTCCATGTTAACCGTGTCGAGATATGCACACATGGCATATATCTCTGTGGCCCTACACGCATACCTCAGCGCTATGTTGGCGATCTACACCAAGAGCCACATCTTTTTCTCTTGGCTATGGGTCCGTCCCTTGGTTTGTATGCCTCTCTGAGGCTTATATAACTGTGTGCCATAGCTGGGGCTTTCCATCCAGCCATTTATATGCATATCCAATATTCTTGTCATGGTATTAGAGCCTTCGGGCTATTCTTGGTAGTGATCTAGCCAGAGACCTGTACATCAATTCAAGCAACCAAAACTTTGGGTTTCAATAGGAGCATATTTGGAGCAGCGATCCAGAAACCCACTAGCATATCAATTTCGTGATGGATTATGGATAGATGAAGAAAATATAGCTGCTCCATTCCGAAAGAAGATCATCAACAAGATTGAGGTAAAACTTTGTCAAATTCTTGAGGGTTTTAAAGGATCAAATGGAGAATAATTGGGAGGATGTGAGCAAACCTGAGTGGATTATCAACATAAGCAGAGAGAACACACAGAATGGATAATAAGAGATTTCGTATATTCAAAATAGAATAGAACATACATACATAACTGACTCCAAAGGATACGACTGAGCTCAATCGACATCTAGGACTTCTACTTGTCTTTCCACATTAGAATATGCTTCATGATAAGTGGTTGAGATCACGTGATATCTTCATACTCCCATTCAACCATGATCATGCTACATTTTTTATGTAGTTTCACTCCCACTCAGCCATGATCAGGCTGGTGGTCTTCTTCATGCCGCACGATCTTCAACTGATCCCGATCAGACTGAAATTTCTCATGAGGCAAAGCCTTGGTAAGAAGATCAACTTTCATATCACTCGTACTGCAATGTGCAAGAGTGATTATACCTTGCTGAACCTGCTCTTTAATAAAATGAAACCGAGTGTCTATATGTCGGGTTTTGGCATGATTCTTCAAGGTATGTGTTAGAGCAATAGCACTCATGTTATCACAAAACAGCAAGGTAGGGCCAAGTTGATCGTGAATAAGACCGCTCAACAATCTTCTTTACCACATAATCTCTTGAGCAACAGATGTAACGACAACATATTCAGCCTCAGTACTTGACAAGGCAATGATAAACTACTTCTTACTCTTCCAGGATATCAAACAGTAGCCAATAAAGAAAACATACCCTGAAGTGGAGCGTCTACTATCATGATCTCTAGCCCAGTCCGCATCCGTGTAGCCTATCAAATAAAACATTGTTGGGTTGGGACTTCGCTCATAAACTAAGGCATATTGTGTTGTGCCAATGTTGTGCCTTGAAGGTAGCGCAGAATACGCTTAACACCTAACCAATGGGTGTGTCCTGGATTTTCTAAGTACTGACTAACACTCCCACCCCTCCCACTGCATAGGATATGTCCGGTCGAGTAGAAACAGCCAAATAAACTACACTTCCAACAACACTTCAATAAGGCGCACAAACTGCATAAGTGCTTTTTCTTCTTCAGCACGTGGACATATTTCTTTGGTGAGCTTGGTACTTGTTTCCATGGGTGTGGTGACTGGATTACAATCTGCCATACCATAGCGTGCAAGGACATCTTCAACATATTTCGTTTGCACTAATTTCAGCCAGCCTGCTGCTCTATCCATGATAATTTGGATCCCAAGACAATAATGGATTGCTCCCATATCTGTCATCTCAAATTCCTGAGAGAGTTGCTACTTCACATGCTCCAAGGCCTCTATATTATTGGATAACATGATACTATCGTCTACATATAGGACTGCTTGAACAAAGAGGTCTCCCACTTCTTTAACATATATCATGGTCATCCGCTTCATTGCTTACAAAACCAAGAGAGGTAAAGAAGGTGTGTATGCGTTCATACTAGGCACGAGGAGATTGACGCAGCCCGTAAGGGGACTTGTGCAAGCGGCATACTAGATTTTCTTGACCTGCTATCACGAATCCTTCTGGTTGTGAAATGTATACTTCCTCATTAAGCTGCTTATTTAAGAAAGCTGCCTTGGTGTCCATTTGATGAATTTCCAAATCCATTTGCACTGCCAAAGCCATTAAGGTGCGGATGGAGGCCATGGTTACAACTGGTGAAAACGTCTCATGGAAATCCATGCCTTCAATCTATGAAAATACTCTGGCTATAAATCTGGCCTTAAACCACTCAATATCTCCAGAAGCACTTTGCTTGATTTTAAATAACCACTTGGTACTCACCACACGTCTATTGGGAGGTAACTGCACCAATTCCCATACTTCATTTTCATTATGAATGCATATTCCGCCTCCATTGCTTGCTGCCATTCTGCAGCATATGGACCTGTCAAAGCTTCACGGACTTCTTGGCTCAGTTACTTCCTCATTCCCAATCACGAGTAATCCACGGGCTCGCTTGTGACTGGTTCCTGGGCTTGCTTGTGAATCAAGAGCCTTCTTTGAAAGATAACTTATGCGACCAGATCTTGTGGCTCCATGATTGGATCTAGTTGGACTTGGATCCTGCACTCTATGACGTTGGTTGCGAGGATAAGGATGAATAGGAGATGGGACTCGCCCAAGTACTTCTTCAGTGTCCAAAATCTGATCTGCTGGATGTTGTTCAGTCTGAGACCCTTTTTGGACTATCTTCTTCATGGGTTGGATGGTTACTTGGACCTGTTAAGGAACTTGTACCTTTTGAGATGTTTGGGCCGTGCTGAGGTACTTGGTCCTGCTGACATACTTGGCCATGCTGCACCACTAAATATGGGTATGGAATCTGCTACTGCTGTCCCAAACCAGTCATCAATGACGTTGAAGTCAACCAGATGGGATATTGAATGTCCTTGAGCAGCAACCAAATTGATTGCACCATATTAAAGCATAGCTTCATTGAAGATCACATCACGACTTCATCCTTGCAAATTGTACAACTCGTAAGCTTTAGACTCCAACGAGTAACCAACCAGCACACTCTTCATACTCTTATCATCAAGCTTCTTCTTTTTCTCATCTGGAACATGGGCATAAGCAACACACCCAAAAATTCGGATATGTTGCAAGGTAGGCTTCTTGCCAAACCAACTTTCATATGGTGTGAGACCATCTACAACAGATGTAGGCAGCCTGTTGCGCAAATATGCTGCAGTCATTACGGCTTCCCCCAAAAGTGCTTGGGCATTCCAGCTAAATTCAACCAAAATTCAACATGCTGTGTGCACTCTCCATCAACGTGCGATTCATTCACTTTGCAACCCCATTTTGTTGGGGTGTATACGGGGTGGTGAACTGCTGCAATATGCCTGCTTCTCTATAGAATTGACTAAAGGCACCAAATTGAAACTCACCACCATTATCGCTTCGTAACACTTTGATGACATAGTTGGTGCTCCTTTCTACTACAGCTTTGTACTCTCGAAAACATGCAAGTGCTTGGGATTTCTGACCAAGAAGATATACACTAACATATCTCGAGTAGTCATCAATGAATGTTACCATGAAAGACTTCATACTGAATGACAAGCTTTGCATGGGACCACATATATCAGTATAGATTATTCCCAAAGGCTACTTCACTCTCACACTCATACCAACTGGGAAAGGATGTCTGTGATGCTTCCCAACTACACATGGCTCACGGAACTCCAACTTGCTGCTAGCCATGAAGTGAATACCCTCTGCCATTTGTTCTCTCTTTAATTTCAGAAGTGCTTGAATGTGGGGATGCTCCATACGATCGTGCCACAGTTGCAAAGGGTAATTCTTCTCTCGGATGACAAGAGCTCTAGCTGGAATCTTTGACTCTTGCATCTAATTTATACAACCCATCCTCATATGTGCCAGTTGCAACTTGACTGCCTTCCGCGTCATAAATATAGCACTTGTGTGAATAAAATGTAATAGAATGGCCTGCATCAGCGATCTTCCCCACTAATAATAGAGCTTGTGTGATACCAGCTACATAATACACACTCTCAATCCGCATAACTCCTGATTGCAACATCATACTTCCTCTTCCAGCAATCTCATGATAGGTGTCATCACCAATATAAACCCTTCTGCCCGCTGGTAGCATCTCTAATGTGTGAAACAATTCTGTGGCAGGTGACATATGTAAAGATGCTCCGGAATCCATCCAAATCAGCCTGTGTGTGCCACCAAAAGAGACTTGTCTTGCCATAAAGAATCTACCATCTGTCTTCTCTTTATGCTCCGGTCTTCTATTGCCATTATTATTGCTACTTTTCCCAACTGCTTTTGTGTTACAGAATCTTGCAATGTGACCGGCCTTGCCACATGTAAACCAAATTCGTCTCTTGTTTTGATCAGACCTGCCTGAGAATCCTCTTGCCTTATCATCATTTTTTAGAGTTGGACTCTCTTTGTCCACCCTTCATCTCTCCTTTAACTGCCCCACTCTGAAAGAATTTTCGAGGCCCTTGTTGCTTCCGCTTGCCCGCATAGAAGGCAGCATTCTTAGAGGATCCTCCTTCATTTTTGAACTTCCGTTCTTCCTCAATAAGTGCTGCTACCATCTGCTCAAAACTTTGTGTAGAGAGATTGGGGATAATGTTGTGGAGACATTACGGAATTCGGGTATCAATCCATTCAATAAAATTGCTTTAGAATCTTCAGGAGTGACTATGGAATTAACCCGAGCAAGCTGCACGTTAAGACACCTCATCATGCTTACAAATTCTAGAACGGTTTCTTCTGCCTCCATCTTCATCCCGAAGTATTGTTGCTTAACTGCCAGTTTGCAAGTTTTCCCTGTTCCATCAAATGCATTATGCAATGCTTCCCAATTCTGCTTTGCATCTCCTTTTATATTCCACAGATGAACATACTCCTCTCCGAGTGCTAATCCTATTGTGGTAATGGCCTTTCTGTCTCTTGCTTGCCACTCAACCATGTTTGCAGGATCTATTGCTACTCCTTTATCATCTACGGGCTTGGTATCAGTCCCTTCTACCACAGCCGAAGTCCCTTCTCTCATAAGCAGCAATTGAAGTTTAATTACTAAGTATGGACATTATCTCCTGTAAACTTCTCTAAAAAATTTTCCACTAATTTATCCACAGCTTGGTTTGACTAGGCCATTTGAAGAAATCGTTTATGGGAAAAGTTTCTTCACAGATATTCTGAGCAGGAAAAGTTTCTTCATAGATAGGCGATTCTTCTGAGACGATTGAAGACACTAATTCTGCTGTCCTTTTGTTTACCCCCAATATGGCCCGTTGAATTCTCCTCTCCCTCTCAATTCTTCCTTGCTAACTTCCCCTATGATTCGGCATGCTGGAATTCGTTTTCTTCCTCTGGTTGCCACGTTTTTAGGGTTAGACCACTATTCTCCCACTGAAACATATTTTTCTTGCTTCAACGGCAGCCGGATTCATGGCCCAGGTTCATCTCTGTAAGCTCTGATACCATATCAACATGCAATCATACATAAACAGAGAGAACACATAGATTGGACAATAAGAGACTTCGTATATTCAAAATCGAATAGAACAAACATACATAACTGACTTTAAAGGACACGGCTGAGCTCAATCGACATCTAGGACTTCTACTTGTCTTTCCACATCAGAATATGCTTCATGATAAGTGGCTGAGATCACTTGATATCTTCAAATGGATTAGAGGGTGGAGTAAATTATCTGTAAACTAATCTCTATGAAGAAAATTTATGGCCTTATTTGCAACCTACCAAGCGATATCTCCAGCAAGCATTAAGAGGTTTGATGGTGAAATTTTTTATATATGGAAGATCAGGATCAATTCTTTACTATTAGAACGAGATCTTGTCAAGATTTTAGATGAAAGTGAACCAAGGCCGGCTGATGCGGATGCTGCATCTAAGTGGGAGCAGGGAGATGTCAGAGCACGAGCTCTTATTTAACAATGTCTCAGTTTGGCACCCACTATTCTGTCGTATCATACTGCTAATATTATGTGGGCATTTCTTGAAAGCAAATATGGAGACAAAGGAAAATCTACAATGGTATTTCTGCACCGTAAACTATTGGATCTAAGGCTCACTAGTAACACTGCTGTGCAATATATGAGCGAATAAAATGCATTGCAACAGCAACTGTCCGCAATTGGATCTTCAATAGTTGATAATGAAGGAGTAGCCGTGCTTATGAAGGAGTTACCAAAAATTGATGATACTTTATCCTTCAATTTCTTAAGCAACAAGGATTTTAGCCTCAAGATGTTATTGAAGCTCTGCTTAAGGAGGATGCCAGACAAAAAACAAAAGAAGGATCATCAGAATCTGCGTTTATCATTCACAATCAAACCAAAAGAGAGAGATTACGTTATTATTGCAAGAAGTATGAGCATATCCTTGCAATTTGTCCAGAAAAGAAGAAAAAAGAATATGAAGAGTCAAGAGGAACCAGATCATCTAAATTGTTTTGGATTTAAGTGGGAGCTAAGTGGGTCTAGGTGGCAACCTATGTGATGTGTTCTTTGTGGTTTTTCGTGATGAGTACTATTACTAAGTCTTTTTGCAGGTGTGCATTTGGGCAGTGGGAGTGCTGAGATATGCACACATGGCATATATCTATGTGGCCCTCATGCACACCTCAATGCCATGTTGGCGATCCACACCAAGAGCCACGTCTCTGTCTCTTGGCCATGGTTGTGTCCGTTGGTCTGTATGCCTCTCTAAGTCTTATATATTTGTGTGCCACGGCTGGGGCTTTCCAACCAGCCATCTATATACATATCCAGTATTCTTGTCAAACCAATGTCTGGATTAATCGTGAAGTGTATTGTCTAGATTAACCAACACCTAACTTGATTAATTAGTTGTCCAGATTAACAAACCTATTGTCTAGATTAACCAATACCTAACTTGATTAATTAGTTGTCCAGATTAACAAACCTATTATCCAGATTAACCGTTGCTCAAATTAACCTATTATCCAAATTAGCCATTCTTAACATTCTTAGTATAATTCATTTTTTAACTACTATAACTCGAAGTTTGTGGTTTTAATACCATAATTTCTAATTTATGAAAATATTATCCTGTTGCAAGGGGTTTTAAACAAAGGTTCACGCAACTACTTTTGCAACGTATGAATCACATGAGAAGAACTCTATTGTAGTTGGGATTTGCCAGGTAAGGCTGGCAGCTCGCGTAGTTGAGGATATATGCGTATTGACTTGACATGGCATGGTTATTTTTTATCCCTGGCCCATGAATGGTCCATGATCGAGGGTAAGCATGGGGATTCGCATAACATGATCGATTCAATGGGCATGGAGATCGCTGATTGAGGTTGGATTAACCACCTGAGATGTGGTCGGATTAACCAAATCACACACTATATGGGTGTATCACTCAACTTTTTTTTGGGATCATTGGGTCCCCGAATATACCCGGCATTATGCCAGATCAAGGGCCTGGGGATTTACACCTCAGACCCCCGTATTTCAAAACGCTCCCTATAGGTCATGAAATACAGCGAGAAAACCATTGGGCTTTGCCCAGACGTAACAGGAGGAATTGAAGCCTAACACAGCCATAGCCATAGCCATCACAGCCATAGCCATAGCCATGAGAACTGCGAACACACGAAATCCATTCCCACAGAAATCTGGATGCCCTGTTCTTGAACTGCAGCCGGAATTTGTCATTACAAAGAGGGAGAGAAGATGTGAAAGACACAATCAATTGCAAATAAGGAAGAACTTGTATTACAATGCAATCAGAAGTGGCACAAGCCAAAATCACAGTAGCTTGTGGCTTTCCTCCTGCAGAATTTGGTGCAGACTGAAATTGAGGAAAGAAACATCTTCGTGGGATTTGAACCCGCTAATCCATATTGCACCTACAAAAAACCAAGAATGCAGATGGATGCTTCGCACCCGAAACCCTGGAATCCAAAGAAAACATGGAATCCAAATATATGCTCTGCCGGATCTGTCCTTGCGCCTACAGACACAATTAGAGACATGCAAACTACACAAGGTGAGCACTAATTTCCCAAATGATCCGAAACCCTGGAAACCAAAATAACCATGGAGAAGCTCTGCCGAATATGGGCGAACCCTTAGAGTTCCTGTGCCAAGCTCCGCCAGGTCGCCAACGCCCAAGACTGCAATTGACCAAGCGGATCTCTAAGATCGCATGAGCCGCCGAAGCCACCGGTGTCAAGAAGGACATACAGGGCCATGGTCCGGCCGCTTTTAGTAGCCAGCATGCGCGCACAGGGCTGCTATTCCTGCACCATCGAAACCAAAAACAAAAAAAAAACAACCTCCCCTAAATCTCGCTCCACCATTGCCAAAACCATACTCAAAACATAATTGGGGCCATAATTATAGGGACTGCCCAACAATAGGAGTTCTCCATCAAGAACAAAGATAAAGATGGCACTGGTTTGCCAATGGATGAGTATTACTGGATACAAAAGGGCGAGCTCGATCCTGGCTATGCATGATACGACAAGATTCAGATTCAAGAGTCGCCATCTCCTTCACATATACCCATTTTTCTTCCCTCTTCCTTCTAGAAACTACTAGAATAGAAAGGTGTCAAAAATTTTCCTAAATGAGTATAGCGTAAGATTGATGAGGTGCCGAAATGTTGGGCGGGAATCTTAAGATAACATTCCAACGAATCAACATAACAAAAGAGATGGAAACATATTCTAGAAGTGTGGGACGGAAAGGTTAAGGGCATTCTTACCCCTACACTTGTAGCATCCGGGAGTGGTATTGAGGCTCGACCGGATTATACAGGTGGCACAACCGGATTCTACAGGTTTGGGGCTGGCAATATTGCCTGAGCCCTTTCTGTTTCCACTATGCCAAGGTAAAATGACTGGATTTTACTGTTTTTCTGCATGCGACTTCTTATTCTTGATAAGAATGATCCAAGAATTGGCACAGGAATGCAGACCCACACATCAAGCCCTCAACTCAAGTGACAGAAAATTACTCCATTTTTGTTCTAAAATCCTTTACAATACTCAAATGCCTGAATTATTTGGAGAAAAGGTTACCTATGTTATTTATGCCATCGCGGTCCATGTTTTGTTTTGGTTTAAAGAGTATGTTGGTAAAATTATGAGGACCTGTAAGACTTAAAACTTGGTAAAAAGATTGATTATAGATACCTGGCTTATTTGCTTATAAGAAAGGAACATACACTTGGATTTAGGCACCATGGCTGTTTCAACAGTCAAATAGGTTAGTTATGCTGCAGTTAGACAGAAAATGTCTGCTGAAATTCTGATAAACATACATGTTACATCCCAAAATCTCTGCCAAACCTTGCATAAGCAGCTAGAGGATTAATTCAAAATCTGGCCCAACAAAAGGCCAAAGCTCCTGCTATTATCCAGATACATATATGCATATTCCAGCACTATACCAACCTCCACCTAGAACTAATTGTATTTTATAGTCATGAACCTGCAAAAGTAAAGCAGAAAACATCAACCTATGCATATAGAGTGGTGGCCTTCAGAAGCTCCAGCACTATACCGACCTCCATCTAGAAGACTCTTTGTATTTCATAGTCATGAACCTGCAAAAGTAAAGCAAGACAACATCAACCACCACAAACAACAAATGATAAGAAAATAAGCAAGCACCCATAATGCACCACTACTTACAGAGGGTCACTTAAAAAAGGCAAGGCACATGTGAAGGACGCTATGCATCTCAATCCCGTTCTCTTTGGTAGTTGAGGTGCTTCCCATTGGTTTCCACTGATGGGTTAAATACCAAGGGCATATTGGCACCTTGATAGAGTTTCGTTCCATTTCTCGAATTAACTTTTTCCTGACTGTGCACATAGCATCAGATGCTTTGACTTGAAATGAAAAACAGTTTCCATTTACTGTCAAGACAGAAATATAGAAAGAGCTGCAAGAAATTTCCAGCCGTTTCATCTTCCTTGCATATCCAACTTCTTTGTGATCCTCCAGATTCAAGACCTTTCCATCCCCTTCTGAGTATGAATCTGAACTAAATCCCTTGGATTCTCTTCTGTTATGTTCCTGAACCATAAAGAATGTACTTAGAAACCTTAGAAAGAGATAATTTAACAAACTTGCAGGAAAAGCTTATATCTATTTGAGATCTTAAACTCTAAACTTGAGAATATGAAATGAGGTGCATTACCTTTGCAGGACTTCGATTGGTGCTGCAACGCCTCTTTCTCTTGCAAATGCTACTAGCTTTCAAGGAGGCAATTTCTTTCCGCAGTGAAAAAACATATTCCTTAAGAGAAAATGGAAAACTTTGTGCAAGCACTTGTTCCAGCCTATTACTCGACAGAGTTGCCGAGTTAACTAAACTTGCCAAAGTTTTTTTCTCTTCCTCACAGAGATTCACGTCTTGGCTATAACTCATTATTTCGTCATACAAAGCATCATGAGAATCTTTGAACATGACAGAAATAGTCTTGGCAAATTGAAAAAAAGTTTCGAATGGTAGAGGGCTGCATTTTCTCTTGCAGAGCTCAAGGTAGTTCAAGAGTAACATCTGGCCACTCTTTCCTACCTCTTTGCTTTCTTCTTGTGTAAAAAAGTCACTTATCAGCTGCAAAGCAGATTCAGGTGACGAAATACCCAGATCATCTGCAAGAAGGATCTCCAGATACATGAGCTTAACGTTTTGAACCTCTTCCTCGACATTCTTAACAGTTCCTTTGTACACAAAATCAGAAAAAGCATGTAGGAGTATTAGTATGTATGTTATGGGCTGAGAATCCTTGAAAGCCATAACTATTTCTAAGCATGGTAGTTCAGAACCTTCCTGTAGTTTTGCTTCCAGCAAACTCTTGGCAATGAGGCCAAGCTTATCGATTACAGAGGTACTTACATTAACGCCTAGCATTTGAGCTGCTAATGCAAAAGAGGTTACCATGTTGTGTGCTGTACATGGTGGCCAGTTGGCAGAATCCAGCACTAAAATGAGTTGCTCTTTTGAAATCCTTGTCAACTTGTAAATGCACAAGGATAAATCCCTGTGAACCATGTTCTTCATGGCAGGACCAAGCTCTTCCCAGCATTTCTGTGAATATGCATCAATCTGGTACTTGGGCAACACCAAGCTTTCTTCATGCAGTATGCCCAAGACTTCCAAAATGGCATCCCATGAACTTAGAATGCCATCTTTCCAGAAAGATTCACACTGCTCTTCTAGGCTATTCACCCCTTTTTGCATACCAAGAAATTTCGAAGCATGATGCAGATACAGGAAATGCTTATCAGCTGCAACAGGGATTTTCCTACCATGGCAAAAGCTCAAAATTCTCTCAAATGTAGCCTCTCCACCTGGAAAATCAGCTAGATCGACATACATATGTTTCGGATACTCGTCAGCCTCTAGGCCAAGGGAGTATTTCTTCTGCTTTGTTGATGCACAGAGATTTTCGAAGAAGCTACATTTATTACACAAAATGCATCTTATGCATTTGAACTTCTGGTTTCCTACTGCCACAGACATGTCGAAGGCATCCTCATCATCTAACCAAATGCCTGCCGATTGAAAAAGCCTCTCCATTCCGGCAGCAAGGAATTGGTTTGAACAAAAGCCAGAACCAATTTACTGGGCTCCAAAACGGCTTCCATCCAACGGATGCCTAAATTTCCAATTCAAGATCTAAGAGAATTAGGCTAGAATGATGGTAAGGAAGCTAACCTGCATGGCTCGCTTCAAGTTTCTGACCAGAACGGTCCCTTTGGAGTCCTTGGCTGCAAATTTCTGACTAGAACAATCATTTTGGAGTCCTTTGCCGCCAGAACTAAAAGCCCGTAGCTATGTAGCTTCAAAATGTCTTCACGTTTAATGTCCCATCCAAAAGGAATTTATGCATGCAAGTCTGTCCTAGAAACCTAAGTTACTTGGCATTAGCAACTAACTTTAATCTAGAGGAGAACTCTTTGGAGTTAGTGCCTAATGAGATCTGAACGATAATTAAGATTAGCTTCTCTAAACTTAGAGAGGAGCTGAGGTTGCGAAAAATATACCGAGTTAGTCTCCTCAAAATCCGAATATAAATAAAATAAATAAAAAATCCGATCTAAGTTTTTCGATGTCGGCGGCGAAATTCAAGTAGGGATTCGTCAATCCTACGACCCAGATTGTATGTTGGTGCCTCTGGGTGCCTCTCGTTTCGATTATGGTCAATTATGATTGGGGGCGCCTATGATTTTGAAATTCAAGTAGGGATTCGTCAATCCTACGACCCAGATTGTATGTTGGTGCCTCTGGGTGCTTCTCGTTTCGATTAATCCGAATATAAATAAAATAAATAAAAAATCCGATCTAAGTTTTTCGATGTCGGCGGCGAAATTCAAGTAGGGATT
>JAANSK020145567.1:0-17761 GCA_011763485.2 Isoetes engelmannii
AAGAAAGAAAGAAAGAAAGAAAGAAAGAAAGAAAGAAAGAAAGAAAGAAAGAAAGAAAGAAAGAAAGAAAGACTTTTTAACGTCACGCCACTAGGCAGCATCTAACTGGACATGTGACGACACACCACACTATATACATTGCGTCTGTAACCACCTGGATACAAGTGCAACAGCAACTGCTGGCTGGTTAGCCGAACCCGAAGCTGGGCCCGAACCCAATCCCAGGCAGCCTGTAGGTGAGGGCAGAGGACCAGACAATGCTCCACGATCTCGGGATGAAGACCACAACACGGGCACAGAGGACTCACCCCTGGCCGAAATCTGCTCACCCGGACATTCACCCGAATACACCTGTGCACCACCTGCAATAAGAGCACCCTAACCTTCGGGGGAGGGAGGGTACACCAGATCCAAACCCAAACTAAGCACCAGCGGGAGCTCGGAAGCTGCAGAGGCCACTGGCCTGATGGAGGCAAGGTGTCATGGATGACCAACGTACGGTAGGAAGACCGCACAAAGCAAGCGACATCAACATCAGGATGCACCCTCCAAACCCGCACCACCACGTCACCCTGAACTAGCACAGGGACGTGCGTAGGAATGCAACGGGCCACCTGCTCCTGCTCCTATATAGTCTGGTCACTAGCTCTCAAGCAAAACCGGGACCGGAACTTACGAAGATGTATCAAAACCCATTGCCCTTTTGCATAATCAACTTTCCGTTGTTTCCTCGCAAGTCTAGAAATTATAAATTCTTCGCTCTTTTGGATACGAATTTTTACTTCTTGAAGAATGTCTGCAAAGTCACTTATTGTTTCATTTGAAGTTGGCACTGCTCCTCCTACTTTTGTAATTGGAGATTCCAATGAATATCTGTATACCGCTTCAAAAGGATTTCTCTGAGTAACCGAATGAACACGATATTAGTGTAAACAAATTCCAGAAGATAGAGATATTCTTCCCCTTGACTTTGTCATTTTAAAACATAAGCTCGCACCATATCCTCAATAATACGGTTCACAACCTCAGTTTGCCCATCCATATGGGGATGATAGGTTGTACCAAACCTCAAAATGATACCTAAGTTCTTCATATGTCACAACCAAAATCTGCTGCAAAATAATGGATCCCTATCCATTATAATTGCGTCAGACATCCCATGAATCCTAAAGACCTCCATAAAAAGCCTGTTTGCTTGAGGAGGGGGTAGGTAAAATGCCTCTATGCCCAAAATATGGTGGTTTATGACACTCCTGTATCATTCTAAATTTATATGTCTAAGTAACACATGTACAATTCCTGTATAAAAGTAAACCATTATGAATCATGCTATCCACGATAGGATCTCTGCCATCCTTCTCTATTCATGCATAGGGAACAACAAAAGAATGATTACAAGTACTTGGGCATAGAGTTCCGGACTACCACATACTGGGACACTTTCATTCGCTTACGAGTGATAGCGGGCTGGAAGGCATTGTATGCGATGCAGAACAATAGTTATAAGGTAGAACTCTATTACTAGGCCCATCTATCACATTTGTTCAGGGTTTTGGTGGAACTCGTTCTCTTGTATGGGATAGAAGTATAGGGTCTCGTCATGTCACAGGCCACATGGAATAACCTAGAGCAAGTGCAGAAAGTCTTCCTACCTTGGCACTTGGGGTAAAATTTATAGTTCCATATCAGACTCTGCTCCAGGAGACAGGTTGTTTGCCACTACAGAGAGCCGCACTCGACCGCCACATCATCTACTTTCAGAAGGTAGTGACGATGGGCAATGAACGTCTCCCCAACCTTGCTTCTACCGTGGCTATGGGTCTGCAATGCCTCAGGGCCTGCTGGAAGGAGAGACGAGCTCAGTGGTTTTCCCGATGGAATGTGCAGCAGCACAGGTGTGTGCAGGTAGGAAAAAAAGAGGACACAATGATCTACGACAATTAACCTTGACACTTGCTTCCTCAATAAACTTAGGGATGCTAGTGCCCTCGAGCAGGTTAAGATGGCAGTACCAGCGCCATATCAATCCCATGCTTACATGGGGTCCACAACGCTACCTCCATACATATTTGCCCATGAAGAAATGGAGATTCATAGCTTTAATTCGCACATGTGCACATCACTTTCAAATTGAGGCAGGCAGATGAGCTCGAGAGGTGCGTGAAGATATGCTTTGTCAGTGTTGCCAACAGGGTGTCATTGAGGATGAATGTCACACTCTTCAAGGTTGTGTAGCATCCACATTCGTACTCGCTATGTTGAGTTGATCCCACCAAAACAAATGCTCTATGTGCTGCTAGACATAAATTCAATTGCTTCACTGGGGTCTTACTTATAGGAGGTCATGGATGACAATACTCAGATGTGCCTGCAAACACCCAAACACCGCATTAAAGTTACAATCACCATATTGTATTATTGTACCATTGTGCAGTCTCTCAGCATGCCTATTACTGCTAAGGTTTTTCCCTTGAAAACCCTTCAAGGCAGGGGCTTTTCATCCTGATAGTAATATGTTTGTTGTACTTCTTGATTGGGTCTCATAGGTCTATTGGTCTCCATGGACAATAAAAATCCATTCAATCCAATTCAATTTTAATTCGCTCCGGATCAACGATTATGCGATGGATATGACATGAATGGCCATTATGCTCAAAGCATCTCTGCGAGATGATCTTTGCATTTTCAAGGTTACCATTAAGGCAGTCTTGTTGGTAGAGTTATGCCACTTTGAATCTAATATTCCGCAAGATTGTCCCTGCCTTCCCTTTCAAGTCTGCTAAGAGATTCAATAATCTTGTTCACTTCCTTGTTCAAATTGGCTTGCCCATGATCACTTAAACCTCAAGTGCCATCTAATTGTGAGTACTTATATAACATTAAGTTAGAATATCCCAATGCCGATCATTATCTCTCCCATCCAAGAGGTTTGTAGTACTCCAAAGTTGCTTGGCTGGACCATCACCAAATGCTTTTTATGGCAGATGGCGGATTCAATAAAAAGTTTCCTTAGTTGTTGTTCCATTGAAAACTCCATCCTAATGCAATTTGCAACAAAAATTCTAATTGTGGTTCCTTTATTGTATCATTCTTGACCTATATGTCTGAGTAACACACGCAACATTAGTATGGAAGTTGCATATTTTGTCTTCTCACGAGCTCTGGATACTAGTTTCATGGTGTAGTTGGTTATCACATTAGTGTTACACACTAAAGGGCTCAGAAGCACTGGCTAGACTAACACCATGAACAAGTGCGACTGAGGTAACCAATCGTAAAGCTCTACTCTGTTGCAGTTGTTGTGCATTGCATAGAGAGCCTTCATTGACTTAATAAGGTCAAGATGTGGAAGTAATGCACACACACAAATACATGGGAGTGGAGTTCGCTACTACCATGTTTTGTGAAACTTATATTAGGTAACGGGTGATTTCTAATGGTATGCATGAAACAATAAGTTAAACCACACCTAGTTTAAGAAACCATTATAGCATCGATAACCAATGTTGATAGTCATGTCATAAACCATGACGAGTTCTTAGAAACCACTGTGACATGTGAATATTTTCTACCAGGGGATTCACACAGAAGGCCCATATAGACCATGTGAATGTTTAGAAGGTGGGTTTTTTTTTAGTATTTTTGTACGTATACTAGGTGTTCAAAACCCCCTCTTATTGACCTTCTAGTGTATTTTCTCTACGAAAGGGGTGGACATGTCATGCAATGTCCACCTAGGTTGTCGTCCCTAGTTTCTAGCGTATCCGAGTTCTCGCTAAGATGATATGCTCCTCAATTAGAAGAAGACACTATATTTATTCCATTGTATTGCTTTCTTGAATAATGCAATATGGATTTTTTCTGCATTCTTGTGTCTGTGATTCTTTTTCATGGTAATAGAGCTTTACTCAATCTAAGGGAAGAAACTTTCATTTTAGGAGATCCCAATCCCGGGGGATCCACCTACTTGTATGTGCATATGCCACCTGCGAGATTAAAGTTCAAAGAAAACCCCCTACATACGGCCTCATGTCATTGAAAAACCCCTCCAAATACATTGAAATACCCCTCTAAAAACCCCTCTAATATATTTTTTCATACATATACGTACGTTTTTCTAAATAAAAAATACCCCTTTCTTGCACTCTCTATGTTGGTACGTCTTTTAAAAGTGAACCCCCCTTGATCCCAATACTGGGAGCTACTATAGTCAATGGCAAGCTCAAACTCCATGTTGATGAACTTGAGACCCCAGTTTAGTAGAAGGAACTGCTTTTGTAGAAGCAAAGGACAATAAGGCCTTGGCATGCATTGCAATGTGCCTTTCGAAGGCCAGTTACAGATGCTCCATGGAGAATTAGAGAAAAGTAGTAAACATTTGTGGGATTTTCTAGTCAAAAGATATGGCCAAAAGAGTAAAATGACAATTATTCACACAGAACTTGAAGCACTTAGTTCAAGACGGACAATAATTAAGTGGGCGCATTATGCAATTACAGAATTATTTCCATATATTGGTTGATGCTTGTGAGGGAAACGTCCTTTAAGAAATTCAATAAGCTTCTATTATACAAGTAAGTCCCTGCCAAAGTCATGAGGTTACACAACTGAAGTGATGTTGACGAACCAAAAAGGGATATCTCAGGAATGGCCGATATTATCTTTTCACAAGAGAAGTCAGGCCCTTGAAGCTTTTAAGGAATATAAAGCTTTAGTAGAAACCCAAACTAAGATGCTTAAGAACACATGGTGGGGTGAGTACTTGGGTACCCTTTTCTAGGACTCATGCATTGATGCATGCATTCATGGGCAACTGACCACTCCACATAATCTACAACGAACGTAGATGTGGAGCGCAAGACTTGCACCATACACGAGGCAGCAAAGGTCTTTTGGTTTAAAGTTAAACTTAATAAGTTTTTTTGAGAGGAAGCAGTAGATACTGTAATCCACATCAAAAATCTTCTTTCCACTATCCCACGACGAACTCCTCATGAGGTACGGCCTTTTTAAAAAACCTGGTGCTTTGCATTTGCAAGTGTTTAGCAGTGCTGTTTATATGCAAGTTCATTAGGATCTAAGATCCAAATTTGATGATAAGAGCATTAACTATCATTTTCTTCGACGCTCTCTCAATCATAAGAGAACGTGTATCAAGCTAAATTTTGTTGGTGGGCTAGGTGTGGTTGACTTTCCCTTCAGAGTAAAATTATGATCTCTAAGTTCATCGCTACCTGGCGGGCATGGTTCATTCCCCTGGAATGAGGTTGGTTATGCAAGCAACTTGGACAATGTATTTTTTTGGGAAACTAGCACTTAGAGGCCTTGGAGTCCCTTTTATCACTTTCGGTCATATTCTATTGCTCTCCCTTCTTAAAGAGTCTACTTGATTCTTGGAAGACAATTCGAGCATTGTTTCAAATTAATCCTCATGCTTGCACATAGCTAAGCGCTCCCTGTTGGCAGATTCCTCTGGATAATGTATGCCTCTGTGTGCTACTGTACATCCATTGACTCAGCGGCGTTGGAGGTTTGCTGGCCTTCTTATAGTTGATGCTTGGTATGAGGCTCGTCACTTGTTGCATTGGGATGCTCAGACTAAGTTCATGCTACATCAATGAGACAGATCGAGTTGGCAAAAGGTGGCTAGTATTTTGCCAGTCACTTCCCACCAGATAATGTGCATGTTTTTTATTGGTCCTCAAATTGTGAATGCCCAACGTCTTGTGCATTCTTTATATTCACAGTTGCAGACGCTAAAGTCTGGGATACGATCTTGCGGCAGAGCACGAAGCTAAAGGGTACCTCCATTTACATCAGTCGGGACCTCACCCCCGAATAGCAGGCGCAACGTCGGATAGATCTCCCCTGCATCAGAGATGCCGGGACAAGGGGGGAGTCTGAAGGGGTTCCTGCGTCCACCGGCACCGGTGCGGCCCGTGATGTGCCCCCGGATCAGGCAGCATAGCCCCTTCCGACAGCTGCAGCAGCAAACACACAAACTCCAGCAGCGACAAAATAGGGACTGTGCCTCAAGATGGTGTCCTGGAACTGTCTTGGGTTCCCCTGGTAGAAAGGTGACAGTTTGAACTCCATTGCTCAGGAAATGGACATCATCTTTCTCATGGAGACATGGGAACACGCTGGGCGCAGGCTCCCGACCCTGCCGGGATATGCATCTATTTCTGTCTTCAATGAGTGTACATGCAAGCGAGGGCACGGTGACGTTGCATGCTACTATCGGATCTCGTTGACACGGGTTATTTCCTTATGCAGCACGGACCGGCACAACTGGTACTTGTGGGTGCGCATACAATCTTGTGATGGCGACTCGCCTCTCTTTGTGGCAGCCTATTATTCCCCCCATACTGAGAGTAACTTGTATGCTACTCATCAGGATGTAGAGAGGATGGAGCCATATGTCGATATGTATGGCAACATACAATGGTATCAGTGGTTAGGGAAGGTCATGCTTGTCAGGGACTTCATTCAATGCCCGCACAGGGACGGAGCAGGTGACGTACGGTTTGACCCACTGGCAAAAGACGAGTCTCAACCCGGCGGAGACACATCTTCCCAGAGTGTAAGAAGACACGCAGGACACACGATATGGGAGACAACTGCTATTTCTCTGCAGTATCTTTGACCTGGCAATATCTGCAATGGGCTGCCACAATGGCCATCCTCCGGCCACTACACTTGCCGGCAGAAAAACCAGGGGGGCGGTGGTCGACTATGTACTAATGGAGCAGCGAAACTTGCACCTCTCGCAGCCCGACGTTGGCACTGCATCTAGGGTTGACGAAGTGGACTCCGACCACTTGCCCCTACTTTTCAGCATAGCCTTACAAATACCCCGCTCAACCATACGCTCCACGCCTCCGGTGCCACCGTTGCACTTGGATTACGACCTAGCGGACAACTATGCTAGGTCGATCGAACAGTGCCTCACGGAGATATTGCAGCTCCCCACATTACAGCAGCAGAGCGCCCACCTGACCGGGGTCCTCACAAAAGCCGCAGAGACATGCTTTAAGCGAGGACGTGCGCACAGGAAAGGCAGGATCTCCACTTTCCTCCGCAATCGCTGGTTTGATGACGAGTGCCGTGAGATGAAGTGCCAACTTCGTCGGGTCACTAGTCCCGCCGAGCGCCCCTAGGCCATCTCTCAGTATCGCCGATTCCTCAAGCACAAGAAGGCCGCGTACCTGGCAGAGTTCCACCTCCTGGACAGTCCCCAGGAGCTTCTGGAAAGAGGTGCTCAGAAGAACACGGCAGCCTCAGGGAGACATCGATGTTGAATAGTGGATTCTGTACATGCAGCAGCTATATGATCCATGGGCAGAGGGGTACCAGTGCCTTCACAGACGGGATTGCCCTTGACAATCACGGAGGCCGACGTCATACTGGGCCTCCAGTGCCTCGCCAACGGAAAGGCACCAGATCTCGATGGCATGCAAGCAGAGCTCTTCAAATGGGTCAGGCCGGGGATTGTGCCGGTGTTAGTAGCAATGTTCAACAGCGCACTGCGACAAGGTCTCCCGCCACAGTGGACCTGTAGCAGAGTTGTGCCCATGTACAAGGCTGGCGACCCAAATTGTCCGGCCAACCACCACACCATAATGGTCAGCTCGCTCTTTGCAAAGCTCCTGGCTACTCTTATTGAGCAACGCACCACCATATAGGCAGAGGCCTCAGGGGTTCGGGCTCTCACCCAGGTAGGCTTCCGGCCTGGGCATTCCAAAATTGATCATTTGTTCGCACTGCGAGCCATCATAGAGGACAGCAGGAACCGCGCCAGGACCTCTACTGTTGCTTTGTTGACTTCGCAAAGGCCTTTGACACGGTGCCCCGCGACAAGCTGTGGACCCGGCTGCAAGGGCTCGGCACGCCACTGGACCTGCAGAAGAATGTGGCCATGGGCTTGGGATAAATTGCTTCATCTCAAAGTTTCTGCCTTGTGGTGGCAGATCCTTCATAGATGTATGCGGGTTAATGTGCTAGTCCACAAGTTTGCTCTCCGTATTTCAGAACTTTGCCCATTGTGTAGGCGGCAACCTGAGACTCTCGAACATTGTCTTTCGAATATTGAATAAGTTTTGCGTCCTTTAAAAACTAAGAAAAATAGACATATATAAGAGGTCTGCACACTACAATTTAAACATATATAAGAGGTTTGCACACTACAATTTAACTGTTACCAAGAAGCTCGAGCCTTTTAAATTGGCCACCGTCATGTTTGAACCACCACATATCCATGCATATCAATGGCATTTCCATAATCATGTTTGAAGACATTTTTTTTTGGAGACTTGACCTTTTTTTCTTTTCCCAGTTTTAGTGTGGTTCAATCGTGACAATGGCCAATAGTTATTAGGATCGAAGCCAAGAAGCTTATGAGGGACCATGTCTCAATCATGTCTTCATAAAGTCCCAAGCATTCTTCGTTTTGGATGCTTAAGGTTCAACCTTAAATGGAAGGAAGGTAGTGAGCTGAATTTTTGGAATTTTTCAAAAGTAGAGGGCGACAAGTCTAATTCAATGACCACATACTGTCCTAAGCTAACTTGAAAACAATTCATTACGTCGAACAACATACGTCTAATTCTCATGCTTGAAATAACCTAAAAACAAATCATTAGATTAAATAAAATATAAATCTAATTCTCATGGACTGGCAACAATATATATACAACACAACTTTAGTATAGCCCGTGTGCAAAGTATGTGCTCATAGTACAGATATGACTTCTATGAGTATTGCAATTTGATGCAACATCTATGCCTTCATTTCACATAAATGAAGAGATCTCAAAGACTTACCTTGCACTCGTGGCAAACTTCTTTATCTTTATTAGAAAGAATTGACGTGTTTTACAAATCCCATTGGAGAGAACATAATAATGGACGAAACTTCCTGGTTCTTGTCATACATATTTGCTAGCCACCTAAAAGATTACCTCTACCTTGATGCTGCAGTTATGAAAGATCTTTCAGTTGGCTGCACCCTCGAAACTTCTTGATTCTTGTCATAGTAGCCAGCCAAAGATTACCTCTACCTTGATGCTGCAGTTATGAAAGATCTTTCGGTTGGCTGCACCCTCATTGTTTCATTACCAACAAACTGAACAGTGAAATTGTTGCTAATAAGAACCCTTAATTATATTTCCGATGCATATGGGTTCAGAACAAATTCATGATACAAATTCTTCAAGGCGACTAGGATAGTCATCAAAAGTGGCCCCATGATAGCACCCTGCATTAATCAGGAACCCAAAGATGGTAAGTACAAGCCCTGAATTCAAAAATCAAATGATTTTGCAAATCCGCCAGGAGACATAGGAAAGGATAATATCTCAATGGCAAGGTGAATAGTACATTATGGCCTCTGTACCCATTAAGAGTGATTACATGCAAAAAAATATGTTTATATATATACAGAAATCGCACATGAAGGCATTTGCATGAACCCAGAACTTGCCAATATAAGGAAGATTTTAGGAAAATCTAAGGGCAAGATGAAATGTTAGCGAGAGAGTAACAGGCTGTATGCCAAAAACACATAACATTTAAGCAAGCAGACATCATATTTGGTGGACTACTTGTAATTCTTTTGTGAAGGAAGATGCAGTGGCCTTAAATGTAGGGGAGAAGGATAAGTGCAGCAATTTGCAGAAAATATATGCATAACTACGACTAGAGTAACAGGCTGCATGCTAAAAACAAGTAAGATCTTAAGCAAGCAGACATCATATTTGGCAGACTACTTGTAATTCCTTTGTGCAGGAAGATGCAGTGGTCTTATATATCCTATATCAATGATAGGGGAGAAGGATAAGTGCAGCCATTTGCAGAAAATATTTGCACTACTAGGACTACAGTAGTACACAGCGAGAGAGTAACAGGCTGTATGCTAGAAAACGTAACATTTCAAAGCAAGCAGACATCATATTTGGCAATTTACTTGTTATTCTTTTGTGCAGGAAGATGCAGTGGCCTTAATGTCCTATACCAATGATAGGGAAGGATACGTGCAGCCATTTGTAGAAAATATATGCATAAATAGTACTACAGTATGCAGACACGTGTTGCACTTACTAAAGCATGGGGATAAAAATATAAAAGCTCAGTCTGACTAACCTCCAAAGCAGGAGAAAAGAGTGTCATGCCACCTGCAATGCTGAGTCCCATAAGATATCCATTATGACCTGGAATTTCTTGCTGTATCGCATCATTTCCAAACTGGATAATGAGTACATGAGCAATAAGAAGCAGGCATGCTTTTATATAGTGCCCTTCAAGTGCTAGTTGAGCAGCGGCAGGCAATGCTGGAAGCCAATAAGGAAAGATTGGTAGCAATGCAATCACAAGAGCCAGCAAGGTTGATGTATACAAAAAGTGAATATGGAAATATCTAAAGAAAAGCCACGTAAAAGAAGCCTGAAAGAAAGCAGATTTAACCGTGGCAAGGAGGACACTACTGACAGCATGGTTAAGGACGACAGCACAACGCGCCCTTGTTGAGCTAGACAGGGGCACCAAGCCTAGCATCTGTTCTGTTACACCTCCTACCTCTGATGTCATGAGATAATATAAAAGAGAAAGGAACACGGCAGCTTGAGCAAAAAAACTTAGAAGCTCCATCGCACCTGATGCTATAGAACTTGTAGCAGAAAATAAAATAGAAGTTCCTCCATAGAAAAGAACAGAACCACTGGAAAAGATCTGTTTTCCAATGTCAGCCCCTGTCTGCGACATGTTTTTCATCTTTTCCAGAAGTTCCTCTGGCTTAATATGCAAATGATCAAGTAACAACAGCAATGCACCACTGAGTTCTGAATATATTCCCATGAAATCGTAACTCTTAAGATGCATCCGTGCATTATCAACTTTCATTATGACTGGATGTCTACTTGCTACCAAGGATGGAGATGAAGATAATGTCATGTTCAACTCTTCCTTCTTCCCACCCATTAGACTGATAAAGTAATCCTTTCCAGCGTGAGAAAAGTCGGTCAAATTGTACTGAGCAGCAAACTTATCAATCTGCTGAAATAAACCTTCGTATACCTTACCAGAATACTCATCCACCAACTCTGCAACACTATTTGTCTCCAGCCATTGGCTTAGCCCAATCATTTCACTATAATTACTATTTTCTACATGTACCTTTAGAGCTACTACTGCATCTTTTGATTCCATCCCAACTTTATAAGAGAAAAATGTTAATCCTACCACTGAGCCCACAATCAGTAGAGAAATAAGCCCAACTGCAATGATTGTATCTAACCTGGCTGCCAAGAATTGTGTTCCTTGCTTGTTGAGCACACTGAAAAGTTGGACCACAGGCCAAGTAATCCACCTGATCCATCTTGAATACATCCCTTGGCACCAAGGTTTACATGTGATCCATCTGCTGAAGCTAATTCCAGCAGCATATAATATAAGACTGATAAATGCAACAATTGCCACCACTTTGAAACCAAAATTCTCACATCCAAACAGGAAAACAGAAAAGGTGACTAGCCACTGAAAAAGTTTAGAAAATCCTACTTTTAAGGGAGTGCCCTTGCCAGAAACCCATAATACAAAAGCTTGTGCATCATCTGCAGTAGCTAACAAGGCTCTTAAAATAGCAAGAGGTATTGCAAATAATGTCTGCACAACCCCCTGTCTCAAAGGAGGGTTCCAAAATCTAACAAGAGCAGTCTGAGTCTCTCTCATTGTAATAGAACAAAGCACAGCCCATTGAATGGGTTTCCAGAAATCCTTAAGCAATAAACCAAGCCCAAAAAGTGTGCCCATTAGAAGCAGAAGTCCGGCATGTGCCATAGCCACATATATGGCCAGTTCAAAATGATAATTTCTGAACTTTAAATCCATCTTATGCTCTGATGCAATATCTTTTTCAGGTTTTAGAACATTTTCAGAACACCAGTTTGCCTCTTTCATAGAATCGTCTGCCTCTAATTTCCTTTGATCCATGCTAACTCTTTTTGTGATAGGCAATTCAACACCTGAACCAACTGAAGAAGCTGCTCTAAACATTTCATTCCATGATAAAGAATGCGAATCACTTACAGTGTCCCCCATTTGATGATCTGCTTGATGTGCGCCTTATTTTCATAGATGATTTAGGGTTCCATCCTAGATCATAAGATCTCAAGGACGAAAATCTCAAACACGGAATAATAAAGATCATGGGCCATGAAGGCCAACAAATTGCAAAAAAGGGCATGTGGGTCCTTCGTGCCTGTTAGATTGGGGACCCCGCAGAAGGACACGGCTTTGCACGACTTGGCTAAACTATGGGCAACCCTCATCTGTCAAAAGCTGCTATCCCGTATTTTCTGTTCTCTGCCATAGCAGGCGATCATTTTTGACGAAGAAAGTTGCCCACATCTCAGAATATGGACCTGGCGGCATCCAGATCACAACTTGAGCCCTGTCCTTCCTGGCTGTTCGGATTTAAATAGAGCAAATGTGGGCGAATTCAGTCTTCCCACTGCAAAAAGCATGTGCATCCTTCGGGGATTTGAAGAGTAAAATTTTCCAGAAATTGTGATCAAGGAACTGCCAAAGGATCCACCTGTTAGTGCCCATTCCTGGTCCCTTTCGTTGCTAGATGTTAAAAATTTAGAATCTTGCTTTTAATCCTGGGCCACATCCATTTCCATGTCCACTAAAATTGTATTGAATTGAAAAGGAAAAGAAAATCCTTGTTTAAAAATACTGCGTATATCTATCTATTTAACTACACCCTATATACAAGAATTTAGCGTGGAGCGAAGGTGGAGGATTGACATGGAAAAAAAAAAGACAATGCTTAATATAGTAACAAATTAAATTCAATGGTTGGAAGGTTTGTGTTTAGATTGCTGAATATTAATATTGACTTATCGTTTAGCAGGCTTGCCTAACCCCTTCTACAACAATTGATGCAATTGTAGCCTATCCACATGGCTAGCCACCTCATCTAAACTAGTTCCAACTTATTGGATCTTTGAATTTTAGCATCCACGGCTGAGGAAATTTAAAAAATTCTAAAAAATTGCCTTCTAGACCGTACCAGTCTATGAGCATGGCTGGTCATTCCAGGTTATGGCTCCACGTGCGGCCAAAACATTTAAGGCATAAATTATCAGTCTTCTTCTCGTTATTTAGTATCTCAGAGTACTGCTTACCATTCTTTTACCCATTTTTTCTTGTTAACATGCTGGTATATAGCGCAAATGATCCTTACATGGTTTTTTTTTTTTTTTTTTTTTTTTTTTGAAATGAGGCTTGTCATTTAATTTCTATGTACATATCTATTTATTAATTTGGTTTTTTCGGCGTGCCGAAAACTTTTTGGAGTTTTTTCTTAATTTGATTTCCTATGATTTCAAGGGTTTTGGCTGCCGGAAAAAAATTCCGATCTTCCAAAAATTGGGCAAATTTTTTTGGCCTTGATTTTGGATTCCAATTTTGCCCCTTTCTAATTCCTCCCTTGCATGCTTGCATGGCATGCATGCTCGCATGGCATGCATGCTTGCATGGCTGACATGGCTTGCATGCTCGCATGGCTGCATGGCTTGCATGCTTGCACTTGCATTTGTTGCAAATTGAGAAGTATTTTGACAATTATTTTGTGTGTCAAACAGGTAGCAAGCATGTTGTTTACTTAATCCTAACTTGCAAGAATAACTCTATTCATGTTTGTTTTGGAAGAGACCTTTTCAGCATTATCAAGTGCGTAGTGAAAGCTTTATTAACAGTGAAGATTGTACTTGATGTTTTTGTCTTGCAGGGATTGACTAGAAGAATCAACAACTTGCTTATTTCCCCGAGGTAGCATTCAATTCTAAAATTGCAGACTTTTCCAGTTTTATATTCTTGGTTTGCCAAAGACCCAAGGGATATTTACATCAATGCTTCAAGATTATAGTAAAATCAATGTTCAATTATAGGAGAACTGGTATGCGTAATTGTCTACATCCTCGGTAAGTTATATCCTAAAAGGTGATATTGTTCTTTCCTTTTAGGATGCCTTTTAGGCCTATTATTTTATGTTGCATCGTGGATGAGAAACTAAATGTCTTACATCATATTCTGCATGTCACTGAGCAAAGTTCTGAAATACTAGAAATAGAGCTCATTTACCACGTCTCAGTTAATTGTAAAATGGATAATCTAGACATCCAACTCTTGAATATGTATATCATTTAGACGAAATATGAATATGAAGTTACACCTATTGGACTTATGATTTGCATGTCACTGGTCAAAGTTCTCAAATGCTAAAATTAGAGCTCAATTACCGTGTCTATCAGTTACTATAAAATGGATGACATGGAAATTCAATTCTGGAATATGTATATAAGTTAGAAAGGTATATGAATATGATGTTATGAAGATGGATACCTTAGAGAAGATATTTTTTTTGCAGTTCTTAATAACTTCTGGTGGGACCAATACGAGAACGCAGTAGACAATTGCATGATGGTACATTGTCACAGATGTGAAAAGGAATTTTGGCAAGCTTTGGTGCGTGCAGCAGTATGTTGTCGATGTTAATACAGTAGACAGTTCCATGATGGTATACTGTCACAGATATGAAGATATGATTAGCAGAAGTTTTGGCAAGCTTCGGGCATGCTGCAGCATGTTCTCATCAAAAGTAAGATTTTTTGTGTGGCATTTTTTGTTTGTACTGTAGTGCAGTTAAAAGTTTGTGGCTTTTTGTTGTCAACAATGCCGTTTAAGTTTATATAAGTAGAAATATAGTCATAAGTACAGTATATTGACCTTCGGCATTTTTTATTTATTTTTTATTTGATTGTATACGGGTCAGTAAAAGTCCTTTGTTCCAAAGCCATTTTGGTTTTAAGTACAAATTTTTAATTTGAGGATAGAAGCCAGACTTCGTCAAAACCTTTGTATATTTAAGCAGTTTCTATATCAAGGTATTAATTGGAAAATCACAAACCTCTATTATATTTAAGCACTATATTCAAGCAGTTATATATCAAGGCAGTTTCTATATCAAGGTATTAATTGAAAGATCACAAACCTCTATTATATTTAAGCACTATATTCAAGCAGTTAATCAAGGCAGGAACTCGAAAGATCACATAGTCAACACTCCATTGAGTTTAAAGAAAATCTCAAGTTTGTAAGGCATGATGTGAGCTGCATGAAGTCATTGAACTCGAAAATGTCCATCAACAATAGAAGCATTGGGCTTTTATGATTGTTGAGCCAAAATAAAAGAGTGTTTTGGAGATTGTTTGTACGCCTTCCTTGCCTTGAGCCGGACTGCATTCTGTTGAGAATAATAGAGGCACAAGACAATTCATGTGGATACAATAGTTTTGCATATAAGAATTCCAATATAGTTTTGTATATAAGAATTTCAATATCATAAACCACTTGCATGTTGTCATATCTAATGAAGATAATTTGTTAGCTTTACCATTAGCAGCATTACCTTGCATCATGGAATGGTCTTTTCAAACATTCTAGAGTTATTTAGGTTGTTGTTCCTTGGACCTCCAAGGACCAAATTAATTTGTCTAGATCTTAGTGCCTCTTACAAGTAACTTCAAAAAGTATAATACTCTCAACAATAACCGATTAGGATAGAAGTATATGAACTATTAAATGCATCAAAAAGGATACTTTTTCATACCCATTTTTATGTGTAGTTTTGGTTGAGAGCCAAGTGAACTTATACTTGAGGGACCATGTCTGTAATTTATATTTAGTAAACTTAAACTCCATGTCCAATTTCAAGTCTCCAAACTAATGGAATTATGATGAAACCCCTTTGCCATCCACCCCCCCTCCCCAAGAAAAAGTCAAATTCAAATTGATAGAACCATCTAAGTACTATAGTACGGAATTTAAATTAATGTTGCTCCATCCCCTTCCCACCCTAATGTACCAACTCTAATGTAAGACTTTGTTGCCAAATCTTGACAATAATCATACATTATATTGGCTCCTTATATTCATCCAATAACTAAGGGGCATGGACCTGTAGCTCCATTTTCCTTTGTGTGAAAGTCATAGGAATTTATAGGATACCTAGAAGAAGAAATAACTAATTATCCAAATGCAACAAGAAGTAACATCATCGACAAATACAAGGAATTAAGTTCAATTCCTACAATAGAATCGTGTTCATGCCTGGCAACGCCGGGCACCCGTTACTAGTATAATATAAAACCATTCTGGTCCCTTGTTAATCTGTCAATTCAACTTACTCTTCAATGAATTTTTTTTTTGAAATAATATTGAAGGACGTCAATCTATTCATCATTACATCATGATTGCATTTTACTTCATTTTATTCTGCAGATCACATGGAAGCCAATGCACTCCTAAGCGCGATCATTACATCATGATTACAGTTTACTTCATTTCATTCTGCAAATCACATGGAAGCCAATGCACTTCTAAGCGCGATCATTCTGATTCTATGCTAGGAGCTGCTTTGAAAGTGATTATCCATTACATATGGTAGGTTTAAGGTCTCTACCACAAAACTAAAACCAATTGATCATACTTGAATCCATGACCTCAAGACAATGGAATTTTGAGGTCCCCATTACTAGACCAATATTGATCAGGTTTGAACCCGTGACCTCGAGTGCGGGACAATGGAATTTTGAGGTCCCCATTACTAGACCAATATTGATCAGGTTAAGAACCCGTGACCTCGAGTGCGGCGGTTTAAGGTCTTGCCATTAGACCATGTCCCGAAGGACTTCAATGAGCTTGGTTTGAACACGATGAGGACCTCGTCCAAGGAATGAAAAAAGAACTACGTTTCCATGACCTTTTGACAGTTTAAATCGAATGAAATGGTTACAATAAGTACCTAAAGCTAATATTGACGGGTAATATATGAATGAAAGAATTATGTATTTAAGAAGTGGCCCAAACCAGAAGGAGATGGCGTCATATTCTGTTTTTGTGCTTGTGTAGGGTGATTCTTGCGGTGCAAGATGAATGGGAATATGGCACTGTAATAAAGGATTACTATGAAAGATATACTATATGATGTATCTAGAAAATATGAACCCAGAAGGCAGTAGAGCAAGTAATTTACATGGACAACAACCAATTCAAAACAACACAGATAATAGTATGTGGATTTAGAACAGGAAGTCACAAGTTATGGATTGAGAAAGGCAGCGACCCATAGTAGAGAGGGAAAACAGATTGTGTAACTATGTGATTTGGTACATTACATATCTTTTCCTGAAAGGTAGGTGGCAGTGACGAATGGTAGAGCGGGAAAGCAGAATATGCAAGCTATACAATGTGAAAAGGAGTACAGGATGAAAAAGCATGTATAGAATAGATGTCTAGCATGTAGGAAAATAATAGGCAAAACAGATGGTATGGATTAGACTAGAATACAACAATACTATAGTAGACAAAGGCACAAGAGACAACTCTAAAACCAAATGGACCGCAATAGTCATCAGACAAATTCTTAAGGAGCATAGATACAATGAAATATGAATGTTGAATACTCTCTCCAATGGCACAAGCAACCTGTGTGCACCATCAAATAAAGACAGGGCTAAAGGTAGGGGGAAAGGATGATTTTTTCCCAATTTGGGTTTTTTCCATCATTCTCTTTCCAAACTTGAGACTGTGAACCAGTCACCTGACTTGTTAATAGTTGTAAAAGGACGTTAAATCTGGTGTTAGAAGCTGTGACCACACCATGTATTCATTGCATGAGGTCGTTGGGATCAACATGACA
>JAANSK020145568.1:0-15275 GCA_011763485.2 Isoetes engelmannii
GAGATGTAGGATTGATGGATCCGACGACCGAGGTAGTCAAGGGTGCACTTCGTTTAGAATATGTAGCATAATAACAGGGGGTTCAGGGGGATTTAATATGGATGTATAAATGACCATGCTCGAAACCATAGACCATATCCTAAAACAATTAAGGGGTTGTTATAAAAAAAAACATAGATTTAAGAGAAAAAATAATCACATTAACCTGCTGGTTGTCTTGGTCAAAGCATTCTTATCACGACATCGGATTATTTTGGTAGAGGTTCGAGTCCTCGTATTTCAGATTTCAAAACCTTAGGTGAATCCATATTTCATATTTCAAAATCATAGCCGTCCCCAATCAGAATTGACCATAATCGAAACAAGAGGTGCCTAAAGTCCTCAACATGCGATCTAAGACGTATGATTGATGGATCCGATGACCGAGGTAGTCAGGGGTGCTAGACTCTCAAGTATTAGAGGCAGGAATGCAGTGAGCATCTAAAAGCTTGAGAATGCTTTCACAAATAGTGCTAGGCTCCGCTTCAACTTTTCCATAATAGACCCTCATTATGCCAACATGCTCCTCATTACCTTTGGTTTCTTCCTTCTGCTCTATAGAAGAAATAATTCTCCATGATGCACGACGTGCACCAATAACATTCTTATATGCGACAGACAAGAGATTACGCTCTTCTACACCAAGTTCCTCAACATCCACGACCTTCATAACCTTTTCCATGTATTGAACCATTCCATCATAACTTTCAGACCTTAAATCTGCTCATGCTGGAGGCCATACCTGAAGGACTGATTAAAGAGTCAATCCAAGCTGCAAAACAATCTGAGTCATCAGCAATACATGTTTCAGTCCACTGGCTTCTTATTTTCACATAATATAACAGATATTGTTATTATTTAGGAACATGCATATGGATGGAAAAGAGGTGCAGATACTTCCTCCTGCTCTGAGATGCTGTTACAACTTCATACCGCAAGATGTTCGTACTGCCTGAGGAATGTTTCAAGGTTATGCTTCCCAACCAGGTGCTAGAATCTAGGAAAGGAAACAACATAATAGGTTCAAATTTATTTACACATAAATGCATGATGTATCTGCATTAAAAATTTACTCTGCAACATCTTCTCTAATGCTGTAACATGTTCTCTAATTTAAGCTTCAATGGCTTTCAAGTAGAACCAGAACAACGTATTCAAAAGTAAATAAAAAATTTCTACCTTCCAGCAAAAAAATAGGTTGGATAAGAACTAGCACAGCTAATCCGATCCAGTTAATCCCATCCAGCAATTCCACCCTTTTTTTTACCATAGCAATTTGTGCTGTAACAGAAGAGGTCAGATACATGGATGCCATTTCTTGCAGTATTAGTTGATGCATTCATCAGCTCAAATAAAGCATGAAACATCTGAAATAGCCATCTGCAAAAGGGGTTGGATTACCAAGCCAGATGCCATCTGCAAAAGAAGCTGGGGTTACCCAACCGAAAGCTTCAACAAGAAATAGATGCTGCCGGATCTCATCAGACATCATCTGCAAAGGGCAAAAGCTTAATTTGCTGGAATCACCTCCATTTGCTGCTGCACCAGGGTCTAAAATATCGAAGAAAACACCTATAACTATGAGCATGAAAAAACTCAGACAAGCATCTGGCAAGAACTTGCTCCGTCAGCCGATAGTTTTCACGCTTTGGTTTCATGGGATTTCATGGAATCGAACCTAACCAAATGGGACAACAGCCCCGAACCTTAACCAAGTGAGAGGGCCACCATCCCTACTTTTCACGCTTTGGGCAAAATAAGACGGTTCCAAAAAATTTCTGATATTTTCCCTTCTTTAAGTGTAGGTCTATTGTTGTTTTTAGCCACATCCTTTTAACCACAGATTGGATGGTCAGATTGAAGGATAACACATCCTCTTGATGAAGATCAATGGCCACAACTTTTTAAGCGCAGGTTAGATTAACTTTTAGGTTTGCCTCCTTGCTCAATTATCCGACCATCTAATGCGCATGATAACGCTCGACGCCCGAAATCAATGGCCGGCAACCACGTGGCCTCACGTCTCCTTCGGATGGATGAGAATAAAAGATGCCTTCACCCAAACACCAAAACCAAGGTTTGCCCTTCGGGCAACCCAAACATCCCACCGTCTAATGCGCGTGACAACGCTCGGCGCCCGAAATCGATGGCCAGCAACCATGTTGCCTCACGCGTCCTAACGCGGAGTGACAAAAGAGGTAGACCGTCCGATTGTGAATCGGACGGATGAGAATAAAAGTTGCTTTTACTCCAACACCAAAGCCAAGGTTTGGCCTTCGGGCAACCCAATATGAAACGGCAACCCACATTGCACAAGCACATTTTTTATCCTTTGACGAGATTTTTAAGAAAAAATCCTTTAAATTGCGGACTTAACAAATTTATTGCCGGAAAATTTTGGCATCTACTTAGGGCGAAATCACACTACAGGCAAAACCAAATAAATACGTGGCAAGAATTGGCGGGCATTGGGCACACAGACTGTTCTGCCTGCTGTTCTGTATCACACTTTGGCAGAGCCCAAAGTAAAAATACATGACACGTCATTTTCTGATTCTATTTTGAAGCCTTCGATGCATCCGTAGAACCAAACCTTGAATCCTTTGCAGAGCACCCGCATATAGAAAAGTCAGCGGAATCAGCCGTTTCATTGCCCAACATCTTGCCGAATCACAACCAAGGTGTAGGTTTTCGATGATAATCCATGAATAATCAATTTATTTTGACAAATCTGCCACAAAATGTGTGCCGGTTTTGATCCAGCGGAATGTAAAGATAGCCATGTTTGCTTGCTTCATATCGGATTTGAATCCTCTTCTCAACGATTGCGCAGTGATCCTCTACCAGAATGAAGATCAGGGGTTTTCTTGGGCAAAAGGGGCCGCTCTTCGTGATATGGCGTGTTGCCTGCCAAAAGTTGGGACAAGCAAAATCCCCCGTCCAAAAAAGTAAGGGTGCCAAAATGCTGATGGGGCATTTCGCACCTTAAGTGTGATAGATGCGATGTGCCCAAAGTCCAAATGGCAGGAAAAGGTTGGTTGGTTATTTTTATTTTTTCGGTTTAGACTATAGTGTGATTTATGCCTTAAAAAGTGGTTTCTATCTTTAACCAAAAATTATGGGCAGGAAAACCCCGAAATTTCGAGCCTTGCTTATATATGCATTTCACGCAGAACCAATGTGCACTTTTTACCAGGCGTCGTTTACCACAAAGGGCAAAAAGATATGAAATTAATGGACCCGATGAAAGGACACTCACCTGACCATTCCGCACCGGAAAGCCCTCCTCTTTGTTCCAGGAGCTCAGCGGCCATGGCGTTTACTCTCTCTTACAGTAAAATCAGTTCAAAGATCGACCGAGCCCATTGTCAGATTTATACTCAAGAATAGTTTTGCTACTGCACATCAGTCGTATTAGGGTTCCAGCTATGGATGCTCGTGGTGGGCTTCAAACAGGTTTTTACCACTCACCTGCATAAGTTCTGGAACACGAGGCATAAAATGTGATGATAGAGATCCTAGGGATACTGCGAAATACTTATTCTTAGGTCCGCTGGACTAGTAAGAAAGCTGCAGCTTTATTTTCTCAGTAGTCTGTTGAAGTGGAAAATCTAGTAGCAGGAATTGAGACTATTGAGTCTGCCTTAGAAGTTATATCTCATGAGTATGAGCTGTGAATGCGGCAGTCCATTGCCAATGGGTTTTTGGGAGTAGCCAGCAACAATAAAGTTTTGCATTTTGGAAGCCATCCATCTCATTTTGGCAAAGTTGGATGAAGATCATCTTTCTAATATATGTTCTATATTACATGTCATTTACATAAGTTCAGGAGAAAGAAGATTTTGCCTCTGCTGCCTGTGCAGAGGCATTGATTTAAACCAAAAAGCATGCTCAAGCGAAAGCAGGCTACCTCGCCTGTTTCTCCTGCTCCTAGCAAACGGCCTAACAGGGCCAAGTCTCCTATTCCACTAGGTCTTAATGGGCAGCCTGTGGAGGTTATCCCTGGGAAGGCGGAGCAATTATCTAAGGAACCACCTGTAGCTAAGCAGAAGATTGGGCGCCCACATTTTGTAGTTTCTAATCTTGTACAGGCTGATCAAGCAGCTCAAGCACAAAATGGACTGGAGAGCCCCAGAGTTTTGAATTTGGAATCTCCTGCAATTCAGATTGAAAATATATCCCATGGCCAACAACAAGTTGTCTCCAACTCAGTGGAAGATCCTGAAGCAAGTGATTCAGCAGGGCCCTGTGCCTTTGCTGTGACAACAAATCTTGCAACCCCAAGCTCTCCACCAAAAGAAAATGGGGATACACACCTCAAGAAGCATCAAGGTCACATTGTTCCTAATCATGCAGGTAGCTTTTGCTATTAAGCTCTATCTTACATTTGCAGCATTTCTGTACTTAACAATCTTTTGTTTATAGGATGGTTTTCCTGGGAAAAAATTCATACCTTAGAGCGCCGTGGTGTTCCAGAATTTTTTAATGGAAAGTCAAACATGAAAACCCCTGAGCTATACCTTGAATACCGGAATTTTATTATTCAGAAGTACAGAGAGAACCCCAAAAGGTTTTTGTCACTTGCTGATGTACAAGGACAGATGGTTGGAGATCCAAATGCTGTTCGACACATAATTGAGTTTCTGGATCATTGGGGCCTTATAAATTATCAGGCACCAGACATTTCACAACACCCCATCTGGCAAGGTGTTCCTCCATCATTGGAGGAGAATGATTCAGGGGAGCTCCAGGCAATTCCTCACTCGATATCCCCTTTAGAAAGCTTATACCAGTTTGATGCTCCTCGTGCTTCTACGCTGAAGGTTCAGTTCCCTGGCAGTCATCCTCTTGACTCGGTTACTGCATTGGCTGAAACAGTAGCTTCAGAATCACTTGCATCAGCTCAGGGACCTTCAGTCGAGTATCATTGCAATTCATGCTCTGCTGACTGTTCTAAACGGCGCTATCACTGTCAGAAACAGGTATGTTACAGCTAATATTTACTGGCTGAGATAGAAGATTGTCTGTACAAAGCTTGCATCTCTTGTTCATGGGGGAACATTTTAGCAAAGGACAATGTGGTTTAATTGATGCATGTAAGAAGGTGATAGAATAGGTTTTGTTCATACTGTATCATTGTCTATACTAACCATAGTTTTCAGGCTGATTTTGATCTCTGTCCAGATTGCTACAATGATGGAAAATTTGGACCGGGAATGGCGAGTATAGACTTCATCCGTATGGATGCTTTGTCAGAGGCGGTGAACTCTGATGGTGGTGGTTGGACAGATCAGGAAACCCTGTTACTCCTTGAAGCCTTGGAGCTTTTTGGAGACAACTGGAATGAGATTGCTGAACATGTAGCAACCAAATCGAAAGCCCAGTGTATAATGCATTTCATTAGAATGCCCATTGAAGATTCATTCCTGGAGGAAATGGAGACAGCTAGCACTGTCACCACTGCACCACCCCCCGCAACAAATTCAAAAGCAGCTGGAGTCCAATCTGAAGAGTCATCTACTCCAGTTTCAGCAGAGCACCCTGGGGAAACTTTAAAAAATGTAGGTCATGGGCACAGCACATTAAGCAATGTATCTTGCAGAAAGGAAGATCCCGTAGGAAAAGAGATTGTGGCTGCTTCAGCAGCTGCAGAGGTTCTTTCTGAAACAAATGACTTGATCGCGTTTGCAGATGCTGGCAATCCTGTAATGGCACAGGTATAATTGGAATTGCATGTCAGCGGAAAGAGCTAAAAGTACTTCAGCATATAATATATATGTTCTCCATTTTTCCCCTTCCTGGTGTTACATACTATATTTTTTAAACATGCTGAGTTGCAGGTTGCTTTCCTTGCGGCAATGGTTGGGCCACGTGTAGCTGCAGCTTCTGCACAGTCTGCATTGATGGCCCTTTCTGAAGAGGATCCTGGTGCACAACTTGCTGCCAGGCATACATTCGTTCTGGAGGATTCCTTTAAAAAAACTGCAAAAACTTGTGGATCAGAGAAGTACGTCTTATGAAGTCTGGTCAATTTAGATTATTTGGCTCATGAGTATTTTCTTTGATGTGATCGACATATGAAGCAAGACAAATGGAAAAGTTTGTCCATTATGCGGTTCATCATAATTCATTGATTGTGTTAATCTTTCAGGGTAGACGCATCAAAGTTAGATGACAAGAATGGTCATCTATCAGAAATAAGCAAAGGAAACACGAGTGACAAGCCAGCTGTATCATCTGAGGCTGGGCATGAGTTAGGTAATAATTGCTCTCTCATGCTTGGGCAACTTCTTTCTTGTGTAATTTTAACATATTGTATGATATTTGATGCAGGTCGATCCAAAACAGAAGATGTCAATTGCAAAGGAGCAAAACTGAGTGAACACGTCCTATCTGCAGAAAGAGTTAAGAATGTTGCGGCTACAGCTTTAGCTGCAGCTGCTGTGAAGGCAAAACTGCTGGCTGACCAAGAGGAACGGGATATTCAACGCCTGGTGGCCAGCGTGATCGAGAACCAGGTACTGACTTGATTTAGAACGATTTGTTTGTGTTGGATTAGCATGAGGGTCCCATTGGCTAACCTGTATGGAGTTTGCCATGTGTCGGCCTATATAACATCTTAATTACTGCGCCCTGGCAGTCCAATTTTTTTTATGAAGATTAGACTGCAATTCCCTCATTTGGCCTTGTCTGACCTCTGGCGAATGAGCTTGTTGAGGCGTTTCAGGATGCCCCTCGTTTGAGAATCTAGAATTGGAGTAATTATAATAAACGACATCTATGCTTATTTGCAATAAATTGCTCCAGAAATAGCCATGACTCCATATGGGGGGTGGAAATATAAAATGCTTGGCGATCTATACAGCTGCCTCATCAGAACGTTAGTGCAAAGATGACTTGAGTGGGGATGCCAGGGGTTTGGTTCTACAGAGCCTATATTTTCTTATAGCAGTTCGTTTAAAAAATTTTCTCCAGTTTTTGTATTATACTCGTCTAAGAAGTTGGTGTCTGTGAGTTTTCGTTGACCAGTGCACCCGCCATTAGGAATGTCCTTTTTGTAAGTTAAAGTACAATAACTGGTCATTCGGGAGTACAAACATGGCATGTGCTCCGTGTGCTAAAGCAAGAATGCTAAAGTAGGAAAACTAGTACAAGTACTTTCTTCTTTATTGATAGATTGTCTTCCCATAGGCACTATAAAAAGTTGTTGTCCACTGATTATGTTATGTGTAATGGATATGGGGACCCTATCCCAATAAAATTTGCAACCTGCGTCACCTGCTTGAATGGGGATCAGAATTTATTTTAGAAACTCATAAATGCATTTTAGCTCCCAGTAATTCTGCTTAAGTGGTTTTCATATCTAGGTCTAATATGAAGCTGCTCTAAATCTGCAGTTAAAGAAACTAGATATCAAGCTAAAGCACTTCGGCGAATTGGAACTTATGCTAAAGAAGGAAGGTGAACAAGTGGAGCGTGCCAGACAGAGACATTATGAGGAGCGGGCCCGATTAGTTGCATCCCGTATTGGAACTCCACCCAGTGGGCCAGATAGTAGGATAACAGGACCACCAATACCTCCAACAGGTATAAACATTAGACCTATGGCTCCTCCAATAGTAGGGACGACAAACATGGCAGGAAACTCAACAGGTTCTTTGCCAAATACTGTAGTGCAGAGGCCTTCTGTTTATGCATTTGCACAAAATGGAATGGCACCACCTGGTGCTATTTCAACTGTCAGGCCATCCCAAATTGCAGGTCAAAATTCATATTCTTCGGGCTCTGTCGTTACCACAAATTAATGTAGAACTAGCAAGGGCTCAGGCCCATGGTCAATTAATTGCTAAGTAGCTTAGACTGGCAAAAAGGTCAAATTGCTTTACTTTCCTGCCATTCCAGCACTATGCATTGTTGATTAATTATTGTTGATTATATCCTGTCAAATTAACTGGTCTTATTGTGTACGCCACCCTGCTGAGCAACTGTCCTTACAAGCTTGGTTCGGATTCTATGTTTTCCTTACCTTGATAAAGGACCGTCTAGCAAGTCGGAGGAAAAATGCAGGATTAAAGAAACAATGCAGTTTAGAAGTAGTTGATGGTGAGATGTACACAACGTGGTAACCAACGATTTGACTTCTAGGAAAGCCGCCAAAATTAAGTTCACTCTTACCACTTTGTTACACGACCTATTGATGTCAGTTTGATAGCGAGATTATAAAGTTTTACCTACATTGTCTGCCTGACTTGAATTTACTACCTTCGTTGTCTGTCTTCTTACAACTTGGAAACACAAGCCCCATGTTAGATCACCTAAGGTATGACCCTACATGTAACCCATCGGTCTACGCGTGGGAATATGTGGGAATTTCTAATTTGGCCACTTTTCCAGTTCAGAATGCTCTTTGTACAATTTTTTTAGGGAAAGTTATTGAAATACCTTTAGTGTTTGCTGAAATTATCGAAACGCCCCTCAACTAGGGGTATTTTGGTCAAAATGATCATAACTTTTTTATGATAATTCAAATGCAAATATGCCCTTCAAACAAATTGGAGATAACGATGAGAGCGGTCCAATAAGTATAAGATCGTCTGAATTGAACTTGCTGATGTAAGGACATGTTGTCTTGAATTCTTAAAATTCTAAGAGCAAAATATGTCATAACTTAATGAAGGATCTTGAAATCAGGTGATATTACACTTGATGAAAAGCTCTCATCATTGTCTACGATTCATTTGAAGGGCACATTTGCATTCGGATTATCAAAAAAAAAGTTATTAGCATTTTTACCGAAATGCTCCTGGTTGAGGGCCATTTTGGTAATTTTAGTAAACAATAAGGGTATTTCAGTAACTTTCCCATTTTTTTATTTTCTTTTATTTGTATTTGCATGTTTTGAGTCATATTTTTGTCGATTCACCTTTGATACAATGCTTTTTACTTATGGCTAAAGGAGGAGGTTGCTATGCATAGGAAATTACTACCAAGAGAATGTTACCCTAGTTTACCTGCATGCTCGAGTAGTCAACCTCCATAGAGCACTCTACAACATTCTAAAATGTTTGAAAAAAAAAAAGACTATTTTCATCAGAAACTTCGTACCCGCGCTAAGTGAACACTTTTTCAAAATTTTAGCGGGCTTGCCTAAAGGGAGGTGCAAGAATTCTTGCAATTCTAGCCTGTACATGCCACATCAGCAAAAATTCATAAGCGTCATTGGATCTTGCTAATTTTGAATCTACGATTGAGGAAATTACAAAATGTTTGAAAATTCTTCAGTCTGTTCCTCTCCCATTCTTGCGACTACTCCGACGGTTGAGGAAATTGGACATTCCCAAAATACCCTTCATCTTGTCCGATTTTCTCTACATTGATCAGTTGGAGCAGTGGATGGCCCAACACGGGGGAATGGGCACCCCACTAGTACACCACATTGTCAGGCAGATGATCTATGCCGACGACATCGACCTCCTGGCGCACACCCCGGAGGACATGCAGCGCCACCTGGATGCGCTAGCCACCTTCTGCCAGCACACCAGCATGTGAGTCAACCTCGCAAAGACTACGGACCTGCTCATCTCATCTTCTCGGCACCCGCAGACGCCTTCCTTCACATACCAGGGGCAACCTGTGGAGGTCACTCCCACTATAAATATTTGGAAATTGAGTTCTCTACTACCACGCACTGGGATAGCTGCATCCGACTGCGGGTTACAGCAGGCTGGAAGGCCTTGCACGCATGGTATAAATTAGTGGCCATTCTTTGCCATTTCGCTAAACTTTGGGCTTGACCATTAGGGTTTTGGCGATTTTTAATAGGATTAAGATTTTAAAAAATAAAGAACTTTAGCCAAATCTAAATGGAACACTTCAATTTTTTTGAAAGATTCGCCAAAGTATATAAAAAGTTTCAAGGTATTTCTCTTACTTTAGCCAAATTTTACTGATTTTAGTTCTATTTTTACAGAATTTCCAATAAAACTCCAAAATTCTTATGAGTATGGCTAAAGTTTTGCTTTTTCTTTATAGAAACTTTAGCCAAAGTATAGTTAGAAATTAAAGGAATTCCATGCAAATGTAATCAAACCGAGTTCATGGTTTCAAATTAAAAATTTCTTAACTTATACCCTGCTTACACGCCATGCAGAATAGCAGCCACCAGGCAGAGCTGTATGTCTGGGACCATCAGTCACGTCTCTTCAGAGCTCTAGTTGAGTCGGTCCTCTTGTACGGCGTAGAAGTTCGGGGCCCGGTCATCTCTGCCACCACCTGGGGTGACCTTAAACGAGTACAGAAGGCTTTCTTGGCGCGCGCACTCGGGGTGAAGCCCACAGTGCCATATCAGATACTGCTCCAGGAAACAAGGTTTCTCCCGCTTCAGAGAGCAGCCATGTGCCGCCGCCTTCTGTACTTCCAAAAGGTAGCTCGCATGGATGAAGACCGGCTACCAAGGGTGGCTTTGGCAGTCGCGATGGGCCCGCAACGTCTTAAAGCTTGCTGGAAGGACAAACAAGCACAGTGGCTATCCCAGTGGCATGTCTAGGCACATAGGTGCGTACGAGTCCGCACGAAGGAGGAGCACGAGAAGCTGAAGACTACCTGAACGCCTACTTCCTTAGCAAGCTCTGGGGAGGCCCTGGCGCAAGTCAAGTTCGCGCACTACAGACAGCAGGTGAATCCAATACTCATACGGGGACCCCAACAGTACCGGCGCGCCCCACTTTCTATGAACGTCCATCCGAACGAGGGGCATCGCCTCCATATAGAAACATGGTGATGGGCAAGGGAAGCACGTGAGGACAGGACTTGCCACTGTTGCCGCCAGGGGATCATTGAAGACGAACACCATGCTTTGCAAACATGCCCCTCTTATAAACAAATTAGGGCACAGTACCCGCAGTTAATGGTACCTAATCAGACACTGCATCTCTTGCTGAGCACCGAGGCCGTGAGAACTCTTTGTTCGTATCTTCAAGAGGTCATGGCCGAAAGGCATCGGCTTTGTCCCTCTAGTTTGTGATGGCATCCCCATGTCTGGTATACTGTAACGTGCCCTTAACCAACTGAGCAAAACCATCTAGACATTTATGAGTAGTTGCTTCTACCCATTTATGCCGGTGTCTCAGGAATGCCCCACATGCACATTCAACAATCAAATATTCGAGTGGTCTACCATGGGCCCATTACATATACCAGCAAGCTCATTGCTGCCACGATTTTTCTCCTAGGGGGTTTTTTCACCCGGGCCATAATGTGCTTGCGGTTTCTCTTTTTACAGGTCCCATAGGCCAATTGACCTCCGTGGACGATAAAAATGTTATTCTATTCTATTCTTTCTCATTGAGTGCACTTGATATTCTGCGGGGAACAGACATTTAACCACAAGTAAAGTTTGCCTTATTGTATTTAGAATCTAATTTCCGCTGTGGGGAACATACGTTTAACCATAGGTAAAGTTAATCTTATTGTGCTCGGAATCATGAGAAAATAAAAATGCATGTGCCTTTGGATTGGCCAAATGGCTTCAGAAAATAGGTTTGTTACAGAGATTAATCTCTTCCATTTGTAAGGTTCTTACTTGTCTTTGAAAGCGAAATGCAGGTGCTATTGGTGGTCTACATTCTATGACATCTCAAGCATCCATTTCAACATGAAAATGTACGCATTACTCCAGCAGAGCAACAATCTAAGTATTTAATTATGACACACAATATAATCCTTGAGAAAACTCTAAACTTTTTACGTAAACCACCACTTGATGTGGAAGTTTCTACAAATCACCACCTTTATTCCCTTTTTTTTTTTTTTAGGTAATCTCTGAGTGGGTAGTTTCGCCTCATTTTCCATGTGGCGAAATTTCCACCAAGTGGTGAATAACGCCTAGTAGCCACTGGGGTGCCAAAGGTAACCTGGCAGTGCCCATTGGCAACCCCTCCAGTCGGGGCTAATCGCCCGTAACCTCCTCCACGTGGATGGTTTTCTAGTACGTAACCCCTGCTAATCAAGTGTGAACAACACCTTCAGAATAGAAAGTTGAAGAATAATAACTCTTACCGACTATAGAGTGCTATAAGGATCAATTGGTCAAATTAGCAATCGATACGCCGGACTCCTAAAAGACAAACTTTTTAATAATATGCTATGTAAAATATTCTAGAGTGTCATGCAATGCTTATAAGGTGATTTACCCATTACTTAGAATGGAAACGTGGAGCTGAAATTCAAAACGGGAACGGGAATGGATCGGAATGGGAACAACTAACATTTATATTTTTTAAACTTAGAAACACTTGTAGTGTTTTGCTTAAGGATCATTGGGGCTATATGACAATTAAAAACCATTGATTTTGTTATGTTTCTAAAAATTTCTTACCGGGCACGGCGTTCCTGAGATGGGAACATCGTTTCAGAATGTTGTTCTTGGTGACAAACCATCCGAAACTAGAACTTCGTGTTCCCGGAACGTTAGAACGTGTTTGGGAACTAGAACACGGCATTCGCGATAACTATGGGTTTACCTTGTAAACTTAGCATGGAAACATTCCAAAATAGAAAGTGAAAAATAAGAAAAACCAAATGAAAATAAAAAACTTGGTAGCAAATTTATGAAATTTAATGTGTGGGTAATGACAGCCGTTGAGGATGGCTAAGGCCTCACAATTCTAACTCGTTGAAGTCACTTGCTCGCATAGTTAATGGGCTTGGACATAATACGATGAAGATGGTCTTACTGCTCAAGCGTGGATGTGAGAAGATGCCACTAGTTGCTATCGGGTAATCATAAAAATAAGAGGAGAGGAGAACAAAATAAAATTTCAATGTCCACGAAGATCAAGAAGGCCATGCAACGATAGAAGGCGCGGGCAAAAGCCCAAATGTAATTAGGACATGGATCAAAGGCCAAACAATCAACTCAAACTCAAAGTTATATGCAATACTAGATACTTACTCTATCTACACATAAAGCAAATCAAGTGTTGGATGGCCAATGGTCCACAAGAAGGCATCTGTATGTCACGCGGGCTTCAAATGAATGAGAGAGGAATAAAATAGGAACAATGCTAAACGAAACTTAACGAAAACAATGGTCATAGATGTATTGAACTTGAATGCAATGGGCCTCTGATCAAGCTAGTGATAAGGAGAGAACAAGAAACAAGACAGAAATCTTGCTACTAAAACTTGTCTAAACTAAAGTATATATACATGGTCTTTGCCAAAATAGTATCCTAGATATATGCCACGGTTCATAACAATACTCTATTAACTGTTATGCAATCCTCTCCCTTATCTGCTCCATCGCTATGCAAAATTACGCTTCTGTCAATGATCTCGAAGGTGTTGACAATCTTCTAGTCATGCCTTGACATCCAAGAATCTGTACGATAGCCAAGCCGTGAGGTCCATGGACAAGTGTCATGATGACCATGCAGTGGACGTCGTAGCTTTTGTAACCCTTACCCTAGTCATAATAGTCACAATGTAAGGGTGATATATTGTAGCTCAGGGGAGTGACTTAGAAAGCAAATGTATAAGATTAAAGCGATCTTGAAATAACTGAGGTACTTATATAACCTTGGACAAAAGTTCAAACTCTAAAGATGGCCTATGTAACTTTACCTTTTGTCAAAGGCTCCTTAAACTCCTATATAAAGGAAAGGAATGTGTTGATATGGAGAAAAACCTTCTCCTTTGTGTGCTTATTCTACATTCTTGCCTCTCCATCCCTCCCTCCCTCCCCCCCACCGCCAAATTCTGAACCCTCTTGAATTTCAGTTATTTTTTTTTTTTTTTTAAATTCCTAATTCCTTTCTAGAAGGACAAGAATGTGCAGACTTTACATTTACATATATCTACTTTGAAGTTTTACCATATACATTTATTCATAACACATATTTAGAGTTCTGATTGCATCTACTTTGAAGTCTTTTTATTTTGCGTTTACAAATACCATGTTGGCATGTATTCTTAAACTTTGATCACATCTACTTTGAATTGCTTGCTACTTGTAAAAATGTAGTTTTATTTCCAAGTAAGCCTATGCTATACTTGAAATTGGTTCTAATTACAAGTCTTCATAATGCACATATTGGTAGCATCACAAAACTAGAAGCCACAATAGCAGGCATTAATCAAATTGATGTCTTTCAAGTCTTGACTTGCTCACTTTTATCATGCAGATGCCAAGAGGGTGTTTTATGAAAAAGGATTGCATTTAACATTCACAATTCTCTTGAGCTAAACATCCAGCTAAAGACGGTGTGTTGATGTTGAAGCTCCATCCACATCTACATCACCTGTCAAAGAAAGCTCTTTGGGCAATGTAGAGGCCATACCATATGCAGAGCATGAGCAGGCCAATTTGCAAAGAGAAGAGCATGGCGAGGAGGCGGCAGAAGCTTTACAAGGTAAGCATTATACTGCCAGAGCTTTCATATTTGCTTCTCATTTTCATTGAACATGAATAATTTTGAAAAATGTGTCTCTATAGAGGAACATAAGGTATTGAAGGGCATCCCAGATGTGAAAACTGATCCGGCTTTATTGGAGCAGCTCAATAGTATGTGGCATACTTTTAGTTTTAATGCATTTGAATGAATTGAGCTTGTCATTTTTCAAGCGAAGAAACTGAAATAGAATATCTAGCACAATAACAGGGGGTTTTTCTTGTGTTTTTGTATGCTTTTCACTAAGGTTTTCCTATGATTTCATGATGTATTCGAATGGATATACTAATGCGTATATCTAGAGTGCACCATTTCCGAGCCATTGATTTTAGCCTTTCTTTGTTCAATGGTCAACAACCAATGGCTCACAACAAAAACCCTCTTTTTATGCATGTAGTGTAGTGTAGAGAGAGAGAGAGAGAATGTTCCTGAGCTCATAACTTGAGCTAGAGATGTCAAAATCAGACGATTCTTGGATTGTTGGAAAGGTTATGGAGCGAGCTTTCTTTTAACATATGATTTGACCCAGATCTATCAAGATAGTTACCTGCTTTTTGTGCTTTTCAGTTCGAGTACCTTTTTGCAAAGTGCAAATTTGACGGTAATATACTTTTTATCGTAACTTTTGCTTACAAACTCCACTTGGGGGTGTTTTTTATGGCATTGGAAAGCTCTCTCCGGTGTCTTTCCAATAATCTATGATATGCCTATGTTTAATTAAGTATTCTGGGTCAAAACAGAAAAGTTCCGGCTGAATTTCACATCTAGTCTTTTGATTCATTTGCA
>JAANSK020145679.1:0-15275 GCA_011763485.2 Isoetes engelmannii
TAATCGGCTGTTAGAAGCTATTCAAGGTTTTGTTCAACTTTTTGTAGGTGAGGGACTTCCTTAACAGCATTTCGGGACAGATTTCTGGCCTTGCTGCAAAAGAATTGGAAAAGCTACGGGCAAAGAAGGTGCCTCTGGTTTTTACAAATTATCATGACTGGGTTAGATGTTGCAACTATTTATTTGTAACTGTATTAGTTCAATCTTTACAGAAAGAAGAGGAAGGGACTGAGGAGTTCTGGATGTCAGATTTGTCTTACTATATGCGAAAAGTGGAAGATGCAGAGTTTAAGCTTGACCAAGAACGAATCAAGGAGTATTTCCCCATTGAGGTGGTTACTAAAGGTCTTCTTGCAGTTTATGAGGACTTATTAGGTAAAACTGAACGCTCCTAGATTTGCAAGTGTGAATGTTATGTATATCATGTAAATGCATATGAAAACAGAAGCTTGCATCTGGGTTCTGCAGATACATCTAAGTAGAGTTTCTTGGTTTGGAAGATAGCTTCAATGTATATAGTTTTTCTAGGCCTGTCCTTAAGCTTGCCTGTTTTAATATGAATCTGAGATTTGCCATATATCAATCTTATGTATGTTATGTTGTTCAGATGTGACACAATCGATAAGAGCTTGCTTTTGGCTCGTCCAGATACGTCAATTATGGATTGTTTTCCTGGAAGATATAACAATGCTACAATGTATAGTATTTGTAGTTCTCCTGAGCCTGCCTAAACTGCCTATGCTGATTTATATCACAGTATGAAACTAGACCTTAATCTACATGTATGACGTGGCCTACCTATAGGCCACCTACATATGACATGGCCTACCTTTCCCATGTCACCTTGTAGCTATATAGTTATCTATTGTTCTCACACATACTGCACTTCATCTTTCTATCTGAGCATCTTTTTCTCACTTTCTGTTCCCAAGCATTTGGTATCAGAGCCTTATCTGTGAGAAGAGAGAGGAGAGAGAAAGACTCCTTTTTCCTTCAAAATTATAATCGTTTGACGAAGAGAATGGATCTAATCGGATGCACCAGAATGGTTTTGTCAGCAAGTTTTAGCCAGGCGAGCATTATTCTAGATTCTTGAAGAAATTTTGTGATGCAAAACACATGACTGTCATTTTGAACAAGTCAAAAGTTTATGATTTTTGGCACGGTGAAGAGGCCTACCTTTTATTTCAAAGGCAAATTATGGATGGCAGGACTGTTTGAAAAAGCGCGTGTCTGGTGGTAAATCTGCCTTGTACAGTATGCTGGCCAAGTGCCATAGAGCTTCTTTCACAGGCTGGGACATGAAGAAGACTCTCTTCAAGACACTAGTTCAAACTGTAACTCTTTATGGAGCTCCAATTTGGGGCCCATATATCTCACTTCAACAGTGGGTGCAGGTAGAAACAGTTTTGAGCTTTCATTCGCGAAGAGTTAGGCGTAAAATGCCAGACGCCTTATGCTCCCTTGCTCGCCGAAACAAGTTTGATACTGCTAGAGGCGGAAGCATTGTTTCAAACCAGAAATTTTGTTAACAGGGTTTGTAGCTTGGAAGATAACATTGTAGCTTGGAAGATAATAGATTGCCAAAATTAGCAATGCAGACGTCTTCAAATTCTGGTTGGTATTCTAAGGTGCAGGAGTGGGCAAAGAAATGGGGCATACTAACTGGCCAATTTCTACCGTTGGTGCACAAGACCTTGTGCAATCATTAGCAATTTCAAGATTATGGTCTACACAAGGGTCCCGGATGACCCCCTATATATTAGATGTGAATCAAATGGTTATCTACTCGGATCAGAATCATTTGAAGGCAAATATACCAAAGTTCCTAAAGAACGTGATTGCAAGCTATAGAACTAGCTTGCATAAGCTACATGTTGAAACGGGAAGATGGTATGGCATTCCCAGAGAGGATAGAATTTGCACTATGTGTAGTTGCAAACAGGTTGAAGATGAAAATCATGTTTTTATTAGTTGTCTTGCTTATGAAGAAATCAGAGTCAAACATGGTATCAACTGCACGAGCTTTCAAGCCCTCCTGGATATGGATCCAAGACATTAGGTTATTTCATCAACGATGTTGAATCACAACGTTCTTTCCTGTTAAAACTATGGATTGTGTACATTTTTCACTCCATGACCTTCAAGGTCCTATGTGAGTGTGATTAATATATTACACTACATATTAGCAGAATTTTCAGCCACTCCTCTGCAACTGGATGCAGCATTCCAGTTAGTGTCTTTTTTGCATAAAGTGCACCAGTTTGGGTCCTCGCAACAGGGTCAATGCAGGCTCCCATGGATTGCTCTCCAGAGCTCAAAAGAATCATATGAAAAGGGAGTGCAAGAGTGTAGGTACGCAAAGGTATCGCAATGGCTGCCTCTTTAGGATTTGGTTTGGGAAACCTGCCTCCCTTTCAGTCTAACACGGCTGCAACCAATACTATGGTGAAACTTAGAGCTAAAAAGAAACTTCAAAAAGATAAGAATCAGCTCATACGGCACGAATTCATACATATTAAGAACATGGTAACTCCAAGAGATCTTCCCACCAAGATGCAATTCTACAAAGGTCACTTCCTTGAGATCAATGAAGATGGTTTCATTGAGCGGCCTGGATACTTGAATATTCACTTACCACATAAAGTGAGACATCCAATTGCATTTGGTCAGTTCAGGGTCTCATCTCATCAGCTTGAGATTGAGGCTGGCCGTGCGAGTAGACCCAAGGTCGAGCGCTCAAAGAGGATCTGCAGATTGTCAGTTAAATGCAATCGAGTCTGTGGAACATTTTATCTTTACATGTCCAGTCTATTATGAAATACGGGGCAGATTTCATTGCCTGTTTCGGGAACCTACCTCCCTCTCAAAATTGTTCAGATATGAGGACCAGAAATGTATTCCTTCACCAGCTGACCGTGCATAAAAGAAAGCTGTTGCAGCAGCAGGCTGGAGAAGAGCGGGACAGGAAACTGACCCTACACAAAGGCTGATCGCTCTCTTTCTTATTAGAGATGATAATGATAATAAGCGGAAGTTAGGTCCTCTTCCTAGACCATCTCATCCGGTATCAAAAGGGGTAACCATGCAAGTGTCTAGAATAAGAAAGCGGACTGTAAAGAGAAAACCAGTCTGACCTCTATACTTTGATCGCGTGTCCAAGAAAGAACACACAAGTTTCCTGATTTCATCGTTTTAGTTTTCTTTTTATTTTATGCAATATCTCTAGGAGGCTGCAAACGCGCCCCTAGCTGTACATGATTGGTGTATATTTGGTCTCATAGACCCAAGAGGTTTCTCGTAGACGTTAATATAATATAATGTTTCTCTTAATGTTAGGGTCAGTTTCAGGAGGAGTATCACAGTATTAAACTAAACCCTAATCTACATACATGACATGGCCTACATATATGCCACTTACATGTGACATGGCCTACCTATGCCATGTCACGTTATAGCTTTATAGCTTTCTATTGTTCTCACATATAACACTTTCGTCTATCTGAGTGTCTTCTTTCTCACTTACTGTCCACTCACTATAAATTTGAGCTTTTCCATATAGAAAGCATACCTACGTTTTCTTGTTTGCATATTGCCATTTCTTTGTATGACCTTACTTCTTTACTGTAGGCTTGATATTCAGAGAAATTACAAATACCAAAGCATGGCATCCAGAAGTGCGTTTATTCTCTGTCAAGGAGAGGGCAACTGGAGAAGCTATCGGCTATTTTTATCTTGACCTTTATGCTCGGTAAGAAAGGCTTGATTGCCAGTTTTAACGATATTTACGATTTACTTTGCCATGGCAGAAATGGTAAATACACACAAACATGCGTATGCCCACTTCAACCTCGCTGCGAGGTGGCAGGAGGAACACACCAGGTGATTTGCTTTACATGAAGAAATGTAAATGTTGCGTAGATGGATCTCAGTCGAGCTTTCAAAACTTGTTAACTCATTAAGAGACAAAAGAAACCCATTTCCCTAGTGCTAACTGAGTCTTCTTGGGGTATTCTTTCTAACGTTTAAGTTGTTCAACAACTCATTCTTATCAGCCAATTTTGTTTGAAACTGGTGTCTGATGAATTCAATAGCTTCTCCTGCTGCTCTTCCCCCTGCTTCTTGTGTCTTCCCTAAACCTTTCATTCTGCCTTTGTTGCATTGGCCGCAGCAATGCTTGTGCATATGAACAATGTTACCTGAATTACCAAGGTAATGAAAAGGAAGTCTGGTAGAATGGGTAAAGTAGAAATACTTGGAAAAGGGTGGAAGATACACCTGTGAATGACTTATATCGGAATTGAACACTTGATAAGTCTTTACATGACAGTGTGCAACGATATTACTTACATGTTTCGTGCATTTGTTTATGTTGGAGGTTGTGGGCATTGCCTATGTCAAGATTTAATGCAAAGAGTGATGGATATGTTTGAAGATGGATAACTCCCATTGCGACCTGGAGATTAGTGGAGGCATGTCAGCATAAGCAAGTCATTAATAATCACCATGTCTTTCCTATGCTGTGAAACCCGAGTTGGTGTTTTAGATGGGCATTTGTGAGATGCGTGAATGGCCTAGTTATCAGCATTGGAAGAAGGAAATGGTATTGCATATGATGGTGATAGATATAAGGAACTAAAAAAAATGACTGCTGTATAAACTGGAAAATAAGAGGATAACGGCAAAATCTGTGGAACATAAGTTATAATTGGGTAAAAGTAACATATCTGATGTGTTATTCATAGAAGCCCAAGCATCCCTTGGCGTATAACAAGTGTTTTCAATATATTTTGCGATTTGTCCATGAAGTATTATTCTATACTGAGTGCTATTGTATTTTATCATTCTAAGATGCCAGTTGCAGCATTACTTGCCAGTTTCATGCCTTCGGTAGAGGACAAAGTTTTGCTACGATATTCTGAAGTAGAGAAATTCTTTCATGAATTTGGGCATGTGGTAAGGCTACAGATTTTTTTTTTGGTCAAAACTGGTTTATTGGTTGAGTTAAAAGAAATTGAAATTATGCAGATGCATCACATCTGTACAAATGCATCATTTGCAAGGTTTTCTGGTTTGCGTTCCGAAGATGATTTTGTTGAAGCACCGAGCCATATGCTGGAGAATTGGTGAGCTGTCCAATTAACCTGAGCATTAAGGAGTTAAGTCTAGAAGAATAAACCAGGGTGGTGCTAACTTCCTTTCCACCTACAAATAAATGTGAAGATATGTTCGTATAATATGGATGAAATGTTTGCAGCTTAAAAAGCGAAATGTTTTAATGATGAATATCACCTCAGACTGGTCCCTCTAGCTCTATAATTAATATGTGTTTGGTGGGAAATCAGTGAAATGGTTAAGGAAAGCGAGTACATTGCAAGATGCACTGTTGCTTTGTCGAATCTCAGAAGGCTTGGGAATTTTGCTAATTTTGGGGATTTAAATGCTGCAATTGGGGATTTTGGCGATAGGTGCAGGAAGTGTCACTTTTTAAGAAAGGATTTGTGTGGTTGACTGCTTCCAACTTCAGATATCTGAGCACATTCTATGTTTATCAAGAACCTCTGCTTGGAAAAACTTGATTTATTTTCTACAGACCTCAGAGAGTTTGGAGCAAAAGTTCATAGCTACAATGTAATGATACAGATACTTGCCAAGAGCAAATTGCACAAGACCTGGTAAAATTTGCCACCACATGTGAAAATTATACCCGGAAGCTATTCTGTCATTAATTATTGTTGCAGTATTGTCCATAATACAGTTCTTATTAGAAGTTGAGATGTGACATGTTGCTGGCAGGTGTGTCCATGCTACCTCTTTAAAGCTGATGAGTGGACATTATAAGGTAAAGAGACTTTCTATTGATTATCTATTTGCATAACTTGGGGATGAAAAGACCTGTGTTCTTTCAATTTGCCAAAGGCTGTAGTTCGTTTTGAAAATAACATTGACCAATATTTGCAGGATGTTAAAAGATCGATTCCTGACGAGGTTTGTAAAGCATTGGCGAGAAAGAGGCGATCTCATGCTGGCATTTTGACAAAGCGGCAAATACTTTTGGGTCTGTATTCTTCAACTTTGGTGTGATTATTCTTCTCTTCTTGCTATTTCTGCTTCTCCTTTGCCCATATTGATAAGAGGCTCAATAGTTTGCTCAAGGTCAACAATGGACCGCTTCCCGTAGCTTGAATGGCAGCGTTAGAGTAATGCTTCCTCTTGCAACCACCAAAGATGGACTGAATCAATGTCTCAAATCTTGAGTCATCAAAGTTCCGCAAACTTTTCAGCAGGCAGTAAGAAAATTCTAATTGGAAGCAAGCCATGACTGATGAATACGACATGCTGCTCAAACAAGGAAGTTTGACACTTATGCCAAGTCCAGCAAACACCCATGTTATAGGAAATAAATGGGTCTACAAAAACAAAATTTGATACGGATGACACACTGGCAAACTAAGGCTGGACTTGTAGCCAAAAGACACAAGCAAAAATTTGGCATGGATTATATGAAGTCTTTGCTCCCGTGGCTTTGAATGGCAGCATTAGGGCAGTGCTTCCTCTTGCAGCCACCAAAGGATGGCCTGTATAAATATCTTAAATCAAGATCCACAAACTTTCAGCAGGCAGTAAGATTCTAATTGGCAGTAAGCCATGATTAATGAACACAACATGCTGCTCAAACAAGGAACTTTGACACTTGTGCCAAGCCAAGTCCAGCAAACACCCATGTTATCGAAAATAATTGGGTGTACAAACAACAAAATTTTATACGAATGGACACTGGTAAAACATAAGGTCAGACTTGTAGTGAAAAGACACAAGCAAAAATTTGGGATGGATTATATTGAAGTCTTTGCTCCCTGGCTTGAATGGAAACCTAGCAGTGCTTGTTCTTGCAGCCACTAAAGAATGGCATGTATGGCAGGTTGACTGTGAAAGCGCATTTCTCCGTGGAGACTTGAAGGCAACAATCTGTAGGGTTTGTCAAATCAGCGCAAGAAAACCTTGTATGCAAACTTAACAAGAGCCTTTACGGCCGTACCAGGCGCCACGATGTTGGCATGTTAAAACTCATGCATATTTGCTAGCTCAGGATTCTTTATCTTATGGGCAGATCCTAGCCTATGCTACAAGCATACTGCAGAATAAATTTGCATCATCACCCTGATGATATGATCAGTACAGAAGATGCACAAGAGGCAGTAGGTCAGCTCAAACAAGATCTCCACCAAAGCTTTGAAATAGCTGACTCACTCAAAGATCTCCACCAACACTTTGAAATAGCATAGAAATGCATCTAACTCACTCAAACAAAATACATGAACTCCTCTATAGGTTCTTTATGACTGACTGTATATCAGCGCCAAACACCCTTTGAGCGAAGGACCAAAACTTGTACTAGAATCAGTGCAGAGCATTGTGATGCAACCTTATACAGGCAATTGGTAGGATCCCGCATCTTCTTAACCATTACAGGGCCTGATATTACATATACAGTAGGTGAAGTTGGTCGGTACATGCAGGATCCCTACAAGACTCACTGGATTGCAGAAAAAAGAATTCTCGCCTACCTTAAGGGCACTGTGATAGAAAGTGCATTATACAATAAAGAAGACAGATTCTCTTTAAACCTGCATACAGATGCAGACAGGAAGTGTTCAATGACTACAGAAATTGTATCACATTGTATGTTTCCTTCGTTGGAAACGATGTCATCACCTGAGCATCCAAGAAGCAGAGTTAATACACAGGGACACAAGTTTGGATACTTCACTTGTTTTAAGATATTCAGGTATAAGTGGCATCACAAAACCAAGCACTTGGACATATAGTTCTGTTTTCTAAGAACAAGTCCAAATCACTCCTGACTGTAAAGCATTCAGCATGAAAAGGTCAAGGACCACTTGAAATAATCACTCTTTCTGTTATATTTCTTTATCTGTTCTGTTTTAGATTGGAGCAGTTCCAGGAACCTTACCCTAATCCTAACCCTATCCTATGTGGCAGGTGTACTTGTTTTCCCCTGAGCATTCGATATAGTAGGCGCATCCTTTCATCTTCCAATGCATTTCATTCTGCATCGTTCTTTCAGATGAATTACTGATTTTGAAGAGAGTTATCGATATCCTTATAATATCTTATATTCCATAATGCACACTAGGGCCTGCTGATTAGTAAACTGTATTACTATTGAATGTTGTTTAACCAGGTCTGCTTGACCAAACTATTCATTCTTCTGATCAAGTCAGCACTTTGGCAATTTTGCAACAACTTTATCCACAGGTTTGGATATAAACATTTCTTGACTTCGACCAAATCTTCCTTGTTTATGTTAACTCTATATCGTCTTTTGTAGATTATGGAAGGCATTTCTATGCTAGAAGGGACAAATTTATTTGGCTCATTTAGCCATTTAATGGGTGGCTACGATGCAGCTTACTACAGCTACTTATGGAACGAGGTTGTCTCTCTTTAGTGATGAGAAAGAAATAGCTAATTGATTTTCATATGTTATTTCATCATTCCATTTAAGATCGGTCAATTGTTCAATTCTATCTTTTTACTGCGAAAATATCAGATGGATATGAAAATGAACTTCATTACTGCTTAACAGCTAGGGTGGCAGCTATTTTCAATTTGCCAACACACAAAAAGCTAGATCTACAGGTGCAGTCCACCTGTTCTTATGTTGATGGCTGAATCATAAAAATCATTTCTTGCGTCTCAAGCTAGTACCTCGCAGCAATTCAAGACATATATAATACTCCTGTATCTGTTATAAATCGACGCAATCCAAGCCAGATTCAAGGGTTATATTGTGTCAATTTCTGATGTACTTGATGTCCATGGTTTCATTTTGCATGTGATCCTTAAGCTGATTTCTATGGCTTTGTGGAAGGGTTCAACTGTCTTCATCTCCCTATAAATACGTCCCTTGCATCGAAGCATCTACAATTGTGAAAAGGGGGAAGAACTATAGCAGGAAGCCAGAATTCTAAAATCTGCTGTTCCAGCGCATGTTCCTCCTATTATCCTAGTTTCTAACGTTCATATGCTGTAGATAATTTTAAGGCCACCTGACTCTCCATAGCTACAATAGCGTGCAAAAGCTCTCAATAGAGTTCTGCATGCTAATTAATCTAATTTGAAGTAATTATGGCTGTACAGCATTCCATGCTGAGGTGATTTTAACTGGCCAATTCATTTTGCAGGCAATTGCCGCAGATATATTTGAGAGCAAGTTTAAAGAAAACATGCTTAGTGCAGCTGCAGGGAAGAAGTTTCGTGATAAGGTAATGCTTGAAAATATAAGTGAGTTTGAAAGGTTATTATCATTGACCTCATTATCTTTGTGCTTGTTAGATCCTGTCCTATGGGGCTTCCAAAGATGCTTTTACTCTTGTCGGTGACTTTCTTGGACGCAATCCTTCTGAAGGCGCTTTTTTGAGAAGCAAGCAACCAATCTAATATTGTTAAGGGAATTTTATATACCTGCGGCTATGTGTCAGTTTTAGGAAGCGTAGAAAGATTATTCTGTGAAAGATATGTAATTGTAAATCCATGTGGATGCCCATACTCTTATTACTTGCTAAAATCTGCTTCTAGCTTATCTACAAAGCTCTTCAAAAACTTAAGGTCCTCACCTTTTTCTCGACTGTCATCTTATAAGGCTTTAGATGAAGAAAGTTGCCAAATTAAATTGGATGTCTATAAAAGGTGTATCCTTGTGTATCGTTACTAACTTCAATGTCGCTATGATGTTATTTCTTTTTCACTTTTTTTGCTTGATTTGTTTATTGTTACGTTTCTCTTTGCCGCAAACGTTTCTCTTTATCGACACACTTAACAACATTTCTAACAACATTAGGAGATTATTCCCGACATGCACCACAATTTGATATCGCTCAAAGGCTAATGTGTTACTTTGCTAGACACCACAATTTGATATCGCTCAAAGGCTAATGTGTTACTTTGCTAGAACATGCTAGACATGCACCACAATTTGATATCGCTCAAAGGCTAACGTGTTACTTTGCTAGAACATGCTAGACATGAAATCTAGATAACCTCATCTGGAAAAATAGTAACATGTTTCTTAAGAGTGCAATGGTAACATTGCCTAAGAGTGCAATGCAAACTAAGAAATTTGAGTAACCTGCATCAAACCAAACTTAGCATGCATCGACTAATGATGTGAGACGATCCCAACAAAAAAAGATGTCAAGCGTTACATTACATAAAATATAAGCTTATTGATTTCTAAAAATGACCAACTTACTTTCAATAATAGTAGATAGTTAATGTTAAGCAATTTGATTCTGGATTAAATGTTAGTTTTTAATGCCTAATTTAAACGTGAAGTACAAAAAGTTTTGAACCGATTACTTAGTTTGATACATGTTTTCGCCTAAATTGTCAGATTTCCCATTGTTTTAGACATATCCAGCAGGCTACATTACTCATATTCTAGTACTCATCTTCTATTCCATTGGAAAACCCAAGTCAAATGTCTATATTTAGGAGGAAATTTTCCTGCGTCTCTTAAGCTAACAAGCTAAATCCTTGTTAAACCTCAAATTTGTCCGGAGGCTTACGAGTACATTTGTATTACGGTCTACTGGTTGGGATGCAATATATACCCACCCGACCTGCCGAGACAAAAGACATTTTCAAATTAGATTATATGTGATGGATAATATTCAAATGAATTCAAATTTTATGAGCAGTAACCACCTTACCTGATCACTTGTTGAAGCGAAAGCCAATCTTCAAATTAGATCACATGTGATGGATAATATTCAAAGGAATTCAAACGTCATGAGCATAAACCACTTGAAACTCTGAAGCAAAAAGCACAAAACCCTAAAATTGAGGCATAAGGCATCTTTATTTTGTAACATCTAGAGTATATATACGTAGTTTAGCCAATCTTAAAAGCGCTAAGTTTTAACGATGCCAATTCATAACAATGTAATAATTAAAACAAAATATTGGAACTGTGAAGCAAAAGACATGTATTTCTCATCGTCTAGAAAATATATGTGCAGTTGCACTTACAAATGTTAATTAGGCTTATTAGCAAATGCTTCGAGATGTCCCATTGCAAGGATAGTTGAAGTTTGACATAGTCTTCAAATTTTTTTGTCGAATTTCCATAGGCTCACTGTGGAAGGATAAAAGCTGCATGATAATCAAGGTGCTTTATGTGACATATTGAATAAAGAAAACATATCAAACCTTCTCAGTCATTTAGATATGTCCTCGTATAGCTGCTTGCTTGACTGCTTGTGTGGTGAGGCATGAATATCAAGACAACAACAACATACAATACTTCCACAATCCTCTAGTTTATACGCTTGAAAAATACATGAAGCCAAGTTTATCATGTAGATTAACAACATATGCGGAGCACATGTCATTCAAAATATTTTAGGATGAAATCCACGATGCATACACGGACTTAAAAATAGTTATGCCAATTATACAATTAAAACTCAGAGGCGGCTTTTGCTTGTGCAAATCTGCTGCAATATAAGTGTAGAATAAGCTTCGCTCTGTTCCTTTTGATGTTAGAGTTGAAAACAACGATCCTGACATTGAGTGATCCCTGTTAATAGATAAGTGTAGCAAAGTGTTATGATGATGTTGTTACCGAGGGAAGGATGCTCTCATCTACAACACACAAATTGTTATGATGTTGTTACTGATTGGAAGCTACCACAAGGATATGGAAAATCTGGATAAACAGTTTTTTTGTCCTTTGATGCATGTACATTTGCTTTCCAAACATATTCTAGATAAGTGTAGCAAACAAAAGCTAAGCATGCAGTGTAGCTACTTAGAATTATTTTGATGCTGAAGACAACCATAAATAGAGACGACTCAGCATGGATCGATCAAGAAGAGTAATCTGGTAGATAATGCCGAAGCAGGAGAAACACATACTTATGATTCAAAGGACATTGTTGTGCAAGCCTTGCACAATGATTCCAGTCCTTGCTCAACGATTCTAGTCTGTGTTGCCCTGCCCTAGAATACAATGTCCCAATACTTGTCTTCTATTTGTTGGTGCCCTAGAATAAGGTGTCACAGACTCCGGACTCAAATTCGGTGTGCAAAGATATAGGAACTGCAACATTCCAATGTATTAGGTGCTCGTTAAATGTAACAAACCCATGGGAGACCGCTCAAGTAGATCTTGGTGTGACATTTCCTGGTACCACCATAAGAGAGTGGGATAGATTTTCCATAAACATCCCGGGGATGTTTTGGCCAATTGGTTAGGCCGAAGTGGTTAAGGAACACTACAATTGGTATCAGAGCAGGTCTCGAGTTCGAATCTCTATGGGTGCCTACATGCATGGGTAATTTTCATAGACTTGGTAATCATAGTAATCATTGTGACATGGTATGACATAGACATGGTATATCCTTGGATGCTCGAGGACGAGCATATACTTAGTGGGAGAGACTGTAACGGACCCATGGGAGACCGCTCGAGTAGATCTTGGTGTGGCGTTTCCAGATACCACCATAGCACCATAAGAGGGTGGGATGGATTTCCCATAAACATTCGGATGTTTTGGCCAGTTGGTTAGGCTGGGATGGTTAAGGGACATTACATAAAATGGATCAAAAATAGCGGCAGAAGGAAAAACAGTTTGAGTCTGAGAATTTAGTTTCCAAATCACTTCAACAATCTAAAAAAGGGGACGATAAGACTCTTGGCATGTTGGTAAGGTCTTAGACTTGCTACCAAGAGGTTAGAGGTTCGTATCCCTTTACTACAAACATTCAATCAAAAAAAAAGGGGGGGGGGGAGGGGGAGGGGTCTGTGCCTTATTTCAAGCTCCAAAATCCATGCAAATATTACTTCCGAAAAGGGATGGATAAGTCATAATCTCGATGCAATTTCTTGATCTCTAGCACTTGAAGCAGCTTGGAGCACAAACTCTGCCACAAAACTGAGCATGGGCTCCGCTATAGCCAGATGAGATTCTGATGTCCATAGCTCCGAATACCCATAGTACACGGCTCTTTAAGGCGGTGGATTTAAGAACTCAATCAAAATTGGTCGATTGATGACGGAAAATGTTTTCTTAAAATAAGTGGACGAAAAAAATGAAATACAATTATATATGAAGTGATAATAGTTGTGACAACCATACAAGTATTATACATGGTCGTCACACGGACGTCATGCATAACTGACACCTCGCACAATCTCGCCCATTGGAGTGGCGTAATCCTCACCATAGGTGCAGATATATATATGAGAGCCTCACTCTCCTCAAGCTATTCTGGTTCAACGCCTTCGGACCATTGTACTTCTGTTTCTATTGTATATAAAATTCTTTGCCAGATCTTGGCATATACATTGTGCATTTTTATACGTAATTTTCGTGTATTTCGGTTAGGTTCTTAACATCTTGAACCAAAATCCCCTTACCGGTTCTTGGGTGCTCGGAGCTCGTCAGTGGGCTAGCTTGGGAAGATCACACCTGCGACTGCTTTGATCAAGTAGGTGTCTCCTTTTGTATTATTTACTCATCAGGACCACGGTGGCGATCCTATTAAGCATGTTTTGTTGAAAGATCTTTTACATAGTTTGCTCTTTGAGATCACCGTCGCGAACCCCTTAAGCAGTTTTTGGGAAAAAAAAATGCTCTGCTCTGCTCTTCTCACCCAGATTGCCAAGGCGATCCTTCTGAGCATTTCTTGGCTCATCCTTGGTATTGTCTGTCCCTATGGGGGAGGTTTCATCCTTCGCATAGCAACTGCAGTAGCTCGTTCCAATATGTCAGCAGTTGTAGCTAGATAACCAGGAGCTTAGGGAGCGAGTAGCTTCCAATGAGGCGGCCTCTGACTCAGAGTTAAGGCCCTCAGAGCCTAAGATCAGTTTTCCGGAGAAGTTTGATGACACTCGGTCCAAGCTTCGTGGGGTTTTGAACCAGATCCGGCTCGTAATTCAGCTTCATCTTCACAGGTACCCCATAGGTCAGGAGCAAGTGGGGTTAGTCGGGTCTCTTCTCACAGGACCGATTCTTAGTTGTTTTGCCCCTTTGTTGGAGAAATGAGCTCCGGAGTTACAGGACTTTGCTACCTTCACATCCGAGCTCGAGGCATACTCCGGGGATACAGATCATCAACGGACAGTAGTTACAAAGCTCAGTAATGTCAGGCAAGGTTCCCGTCTAGCTTCCTGTCACTGCCTGGGACAACGTCGCCATTCGAGATTATTTTTGAAGGGGTTTGCATGAGGATGTCAAAGATATGTTGTTAACCATGGAGGATCCAAAGAACTTAGGTGAAGCTATCAAAATTGTAGTTTGTGATAACTGCCTTTTTGAGCATAGGCAAGAAAAGCAAAATCAGCATGTTTCCCTAGTTCTGCAGACCCACTAGTCACGGTAGTTCCTGCACCGTCGCCCAGATCAGAAGGCCCAGTGCCTATGCAGATTGATAGGGCGATTCGAGGGCCTTTGTCGGCAGCGCAGGAGAGAGGCCAAACTCTGTCTCTATTGTGGTGGGGCTGGTCATATGATTTGTGAGTGACCGGTCAAGCGTCCGAATCAGTCAAAAAACTTCAAGGGCCGGTCCGAGCAGTAGATGTCCTTTGTGAAGCAGGGTTGAGCATCCCAGTGCTGTTGGTACGATTGGTGGGCGTGAGATCTCCTCGGGCGCAGTCGCAGAATGTACTGCACCCTGGCCAGCGTCTATTCGACGGAGCATCTTGTAGCATCTCCTTCAATTTCATTGCTAGCCCACATGCATTAGTAGTCTTGGGTCTCCCTTGGCTTGAACTATGCAACCAGTAGATGGACTGGCGCTCCAGATCATTTCGTTTTGCTAGCTCTTGCTTCAACTCTGATTCATCTGCCGTTCCTACCTCTGCCTCAGCATCTCCGACCCATAACATATCTTGGGCTCCTGACCCTATCCATGTCCCAGTTCCTGCTCTAATTTCTATCCCAGCTCCTGCTCCAGTTTTTGTCCATGTTCCTGACTCTGCTCCAGCTCCTGTACATGCCCTTGTTCCTGTTCCTACTTCTGTTCCTATTCATGTCCCTACTCCTGGCCCTGTTCCTGCCCCCGTCCTTGCTCTTGTTCCTGCTTCTGTTTCAGTTCTCGCTCCTAGTCCTGCTCCTGTTCCCGCTCAAGTTGCTGTCCCTGGTTCTGATTCTATTCCTGCATCTGTTCCAGCTGTGACGCTCCCTGACGGCATACGATGCTCCCATCGTATAACGCCGGGGACTTTCCCCTCCCCAACGGGTCGA
>JAANSK020145790.1:0-15274 GCA_011763485.2 Isoetes engelmannii
CTTGCCAGGCCAATAAGGGGGAATGATCCAGCTTCTATATGGTGGGGGCACCGTAGATAAGTTGGGTACGTCACAACAGGCACTTCCGAAACCCAATTAGAGGGCCATTGGATGAGCTCACTGAGAGTGACCTAATCCACACAGTTGAACCACTTGCTGCTCCACAGGAGTTGCTTGCTGTTGTGGCTGGCGTGGTGGAAGAGGTCCTCGATTGAAAGAGAGCGGGTGCCGAGGTGCACGACCAGGATTACCTTTTGCCTTCTAGAGTTGATCGGGAGAGAGGCGTACATAAGCAACTTGATTGGATCCTGGAATTTGCACTTGGACCATGGGCAGCTGAGGGCAATCTTGTGGAACATGGCCTTTCTGATCGCAGTGAAAGTAAGTGACACCTCGGGTGTCTCTATAAGTGGAAGTTTGTGCTGCAACTGCATTAGCATTTTGAATGGAGAAGCTGGAACCAAAAGAAAGAGGCTGAGGCGTGATGCATTCGTCAGTTGAATGGTTGTTCATATAGCACTTCTTGCAGTGGCGGGTACCCATTAAGGCATTGCACTCATTAACATGATGGCCTGCCACAGAGAAGTGACTATACCTTGCATGCATCGACTTGGTTGTTCTATGGTTGGTGAGTCATATGGGAGCATATGCACCTTCATGGGATTTTGGTAGGCTGTACAGACCGTTATTCTGGGCTCGCTATCCAGTTTGGAACTACGGGTTCCTTTTGTGTTGTGCTTGAACATGTGATGTTCTGTTTTTGGAAATCTTGTGGCATTGTGCATTATAGTTGTGGAAATACTATTATATGGGGCGTGTTACGCAATATGGTGGTTGTTGTATTATATTATATATATAAGAATATTTGTTTAGCTGACATTCTAGGAAGCAATGCTGACGCACGGAGGCGTGAAAGGCGTTGCTGACATGCCAAAATGTCAGCTAAACAAACATTTTTATAACGTGAAGATAGCTTAGTTTATATTCTATGCCACGTGGCAAGGCATAATTGAATGTATTCAAAAATTCTGCACTAAAAAAACAGAATGTAAACTAAACGTGGAGTGATCTCATTGGAAGCCCAACCAGAATGTAAATTAAGTTGTCTTTATGTTACATGGATGCTTATGCATGATGCAAATGCTAGAAATATAGCATGTAGCTTGTTCTTTTATTGTACCCTTTCCACTTAGTCCTTGTGGACTAACCCTTGTATGGTTGATTGTGTATGCTATTGAAGATGGTGGCAAGTAGGGGTCAATCTGTAATCACCTTAAATCTCGAGGACTTTATGGGATGGTGGAGGTTCACTTTTGGTTTTGATGTGGGAGTAGTCTCTAGGGATGAAGTTCTAAAAAAGCCCTACTATGATCAGAATTATGGATATAATAATGAGGCAACCTCCTCAACTGTCACAGATGTGCAGTCTGAGGCAAGGCCCTCTAAGAACATTAACCAATGTTTGTTTTTTTTTTCAATCTTATCTTGAGGTGCCTAGTGCACAATTTTGAGACACATGTTATAGCTTGTTTGGCGGATAATTACATGTGTGCGAATATCCTAGTTTATCTCTCTGTGGATTACTAGGAGTGTAAGATAGATGTGTGGATTTATCGTAAGTTCTTATGCTTTAGTGAGATGTGAGTTAGTATATAGTTCGAGCGGCATGTCACTGTCGGCCTGTCCAGCGTGGGAACAGGCTACACACGTCCCTCACATATTTTTCCATTATTACACATTTGTTTCAATCGAAGATGAGAAGTTTTTGCCTGCACCTAACCATTTAAAGTCACGAAATAAACATAAGCTCTGATGTTGGCATTCTTCATTTAATCTCTCTATTTTTGGTACGGGTGCACATTTTAGGTGGAGATGGAATACCATTTATGATGCTCCCCTAACCATGATCCATACATGGCCTAAAGCCACGTGAACTATGTCCTCACCAAAAGACTGAAGTATAGGAAGGGTTTCTTTTGTGTTTTCACGTAATATGGATGCTAAACCATGACAAGAATGTGGCTCAAGGTAGCTAATCTACTTGTGGATTAATATTCTACTTGTTCTTCTACTGTTAGACTCATGTTCATGGCTTCGTTGTACTGCATCTTCAGATTTGAGAACCGTGTTGCAAACAATGTCAGAGATGTGCAAGGGTATCACAAAATGCCAGGATACCCATGTATACATCCACATGTAAATGAACTAGGCATGATTTTATTTTGGATATCCATATGCAGTACTTCTTTCTATTCCTCTTTGTTCTTCTCACCTTTTGAATGCCAAACAGGCTCTGCAGGAAAAGGGCATTGGTTTCAAGTTTCAGCTCTGGCAAACCATGTCATCTCGACTAAAAACATCAAATGTTGAAATAGCAACAACGTACCGTAGTTTATTTACAATTGGCATATCTTATGCCCTGTATATGGATTAGCCATATACTGCTCCATCTAATGGATGTATAATCTTGAACACCATTTTTTTACACGATCTTTTTTGGACATCAAACCGCAGAAAGAAAGCCTTGCTTTAAGCCACAGTTCAAAAGACTGGCGTTTGCCAGTACAGTAATTATGTATTTGTTTGTGGAGAACAAACTAAAAATGTCCAATATTGTTTCACAATCCAGCGGACAACAAAATCTGTACTAAATATACATTTAACATCCTCATTAATTGGCATCTTATTCCTGTTGATGTATTAATTAGCAGTAGAAGGGGATTGTTGAGGCTTTGATCACAGACTAAAAGCTCATAAAATATTGGACAATTAACGATTTGATTGGTTACCATTACTGTTTCTCTTAGCTAGGGGTTTTTGTTTCTGCAAGGGTGTACTACAATGGAGTGCACACAATAGTATCTAATATATATTCAAAGTATCCCTATTTGTACCCGAATTAAGATGTTGTGACAAGCATGTTAAGCACTCTTCAATCATTATAACACAAGGCCACAGAAGGGCTAGATGCCATAATATAGGAGCTGCCATAATATAGGAGCAACTTTATATGTACAAACATTGCATAAAAAAGAACAGAAGCTTTATAAAATGTGAGCAATCACACAATCCTTACAATTTAAAAAAAAAAAAAGAAAAAAAAAGAGAAAGCCCATTGAATGTGGGCATTTTCTTAGTTGGAATGTACATACATCTATACATAAAGATAAGATAAAAGAAAGCATCTTGTAGTTGCAATATATACATCTACATAGAGAGAGCATCTTGGACACAAGAAAGGGTAATATGCACAACGAAGGGTTGCTGCTTAAATTCTTCATGTGCCATTAGTAACCCATTTTGAAATTGCATAAAGGGTTGGACATATTCACACTGCTTAGCACCATGAAGGTCCTTAAGGATTTGAAGAAGCTCCCTGAGGGTTCTTCCTGCTCCACTTGAATCTGGAAAACAATCATTAGTGATGATCTTAAAGGCAACATATTCTAGAATATTGAGGGCAAAGCGGGCATTGCCATCAACATTCGAGCAGAGGAACTCGATAGCATCGTCATCCATCACAAGGTTAGAGTTGACAAAGAGTGATTGAACAAGGCCATGAACCTTATCATCAATGGCGCCGCGAACAATCTGTTCAACATGGCGAGGCTCGAGTTTTCGCAATTCGAAGAAGGAGCATTGGGAGAGGATAAGGGGGCTGACAAGGCCATGGGGGTCGATGGTACTACTACCACAGAGGATGATAGACCCATTGGAGATATAGGGAAGCAATATCTCTTGATCTTGGGGGGTAAATTCAGGGAGGTTATTCATGAAGAGCATGGAAGGTTTAGTAGGGCTACGTTCAGCTTCGAAGAGGACCTGCCGGAGAAGTTGGGAATCGGAGCCGGGAAATAGGATGCCAAGGAATGGGATGTCGAGAAACCGGGCAGCGGAGATAGCGGTGCTGATTTTACCGGAAGAAGGAGGTCCGACGAGCCAGAAGGAGGAGGGGTCACCGGGGTGAAGGAAGACATTGAAGGATCCGCGGGGCCCCAGGAGGTGATTCTGCCCAAGAATGTCGTGCAGATTCTGGGGCCTCATTCGCTGGGACAGGCTCATGCCGTGTGGCGCCCTCAGCCGCGCGAACCGCTGCGATGGATCCTCAACATCCACGCCCACCGGATCTGTTGGACTGTTTGATGATCCTTGGCTGCTTTCCGCCATCGCCAAGGCCGCACTCCAGGTAAAACTCTTCCTTCCCTTTTTAAAGCTCTTCTTCTTCCTTTTTTGGTATCTTCACTTCCATTTCGTTTTCACGGCTTTGATCTCCAGCGAACTCGAATCGAAATGTCTATTTTCGGCCATTCATCCCCCTATGAATTTAGCATGCACGAAATAAGTTGGCACCACGTTGTTGGAAGGGTTTTTTTTAACAATGGGGCACACCCTTGCTTATTTGAGAATGTAGAATATTCTAGGTAGATGCTGGAATATTCTCTGATATACCACATGAGCCTACCCTTGTGATCAATTTTGGGTCATACAGTATAAACAGGCATGACATTTGAAACTGATTCGACCAGCAAATTATCTGGGGGAGGATCTCTACATAGGGAGAATTCCGTGCCATCTTACAATAGCATGCATAGCTCAGATATGATGTCTGGGGCTTGCATTGCTTTTCTGCTATTATAAACACTTCTATGACACTGATTGGGACCATTGTCAGGGAATGGATTAGTTCGTTCCATTACTGCTCCAAGAGTATCCTGCATAGATGCTAATAATTCCCACCCTAGAAAGTGATATGAAATGCTTGAAGCAGTCTACAATTGATGGAGACAAAACTGGAAATGGAACTATTCACAGACCTCAAAAAATTTCTAAGAGAAACAAGGTTCGTATCTATTTTGAAATCATTTACTATAACTGATTTAGATATCTGCATCATGTGCTAAAAATTCTATAGTTGTATGAATACTAAGGCATAATGGGTGCAGCTTTCCTTGAACTAGAGGAAAATGCTGCGTCATCTAGGGAGTATTACAAGTGGGGTAGTGGAGCTTGATGAATTAAAAAAGTGCAGATGTAGTCAGAGGAGGAAGGAAAGGCAGATGATATTCAGGAAGAAGATTATAGGGAGAGGGATATTCCTCCATTACAGATTGTCGTGCTTATTGTGGGTACTCGTGGTGATGTTCAGCCATTTGTGGTAATTGGAAAGCAATTGCAAGTATGTAACTGTAAGAATTGATCATGCTTTGAAGTATTATATCTATTGGCAATCCATTGTTCATTACAGTTCCTTGGATAAACTCTCAATGGTTAACTTTGCCATAGAGGATGATTGTTTATAATTTTTATTCCATGCATGGGATAGATGAACCTATAAAATATCTCCAAGTGTGCTTGCCAGCAACTCAAGACAGTCCCATGCAGTGTCTTATGATGCAACTTGAACTTAAATTTCATCTTCTGACTATGGATATCCGAACAGTATAAAAGACAGAAAGGACAAAAGGAAAAGAGAGGTCTCCTGGTCTTTCTTGCTGGATACTTTACAGCCAGCATTACAGAGTCAAATGAGACCAGACTATGCCAAGGAAACAAGATGGGCTGCTGCTTCTAATAACCATTCTGGCTAGTCAGAGCTCAGATTCTCTTTAGTCAAATCAATGCATTCACCCAATAAGCACAACTTTTATCTTAATGCAAAATGTTCGCAATAAACAAATTCTATGTTTAATCTGTCTTGAATTGAGATCTCGCGTAATGGGTTATTTCTAGCATTACTCATTGGCAACTTAAGATGAAAGTATAAATTATGATGGAAATACAAATTATTTGCATATACTACAGAAATATGGACATTGTGTGAGGCTTGCAACACATGAGAACTTTCCAGAGTTCATTTTGAAAGCTGGCCTAGAGTTCTTCCCACTTTGGTGGCGATCCCAAAGTTTTAGCAGGATGTAAGTTTTTGTAAGCGTTAAATAATTGTCCAGTAATTTATTAAATAGTTCCAGACCTTACCAATATAGTTTTGCAGATATGGTGAATACAGCTCAAGCAGTAATATCGAATCCGCCTGCATATGGTAAGTGCATGCCCAGAAAACTATGGAGACCCGTTTAAAGGGAAAAACACCCGTGGTCCAATTTCCATAGCTATTACTTCTGGTATTATACAATATTCCCTTTTCTATGTTGGATGTTTGACGTTGCCTTGCTTGGTGCAACACATCCTTAATGAAAAGTTCCATGTACTCTTCCATTTTTCTATGGACACCTGCACTAAGTGCAAATGAACAAAATAACGTACCAATCAGCCCCTTACATACAAATCTTTTACCACAAAATGAGATGCTCCAGGAAAAGTATATTGAAGTTTATACATCAGATACCTGATTGTAGATGTAGTCAATGCCTCTAGTATACTTGAGGTCTGCAAGACAGATAGAGGGCATATGGTGAATGATGTCATTCTAAATGCAGCTGCGGACCTGCCCAACACCACTGCTGATGGTTTGTAAAATTTTCAACTTAAAACTCATGGTGTGCACCCAGAAGGTGTGAAGAGGAAAGAAGATGCTTTAGAAATTATTGCAGTTACTCTGACAAACTCTTCTGAGCAAGCTGTGCACTCAATGGAGCAAAATCTTGATGCTCAGATTTTTGACGAAGAGGAGACTGTTTGCAAGGTGAACCTAGAGGGCAAAAGTTTGAGGCAAATCAAGAAGATTGCAAAGGAGCTATCAAAGACATGTCCAGAAAGACCTGAGGCAATGTCTGGGGAATTACCTGAAACGTCTAAGCTGGAAGACAAAAGTCTTGATGATGTCAAGAAAAATTTGAAAGTAAAACTGGCTTTGAGGAGGAAGGACAATGTAAGTTGCAAGAGTAAAGGATAAAGGAGGTGATTTATGGTCTTGTTTTTCTCATTCTTGTTTGTTTTCTATGACCTCGAGCACAAAAGATCACTGAATCTAGTGAATTTGCTCAGGCTCAATCAGCCCGAACCCCGGCCACTTAACAAGAACAAATATCAACGTGACCAGCTAAATTTGGGGCTAAGAAATTAGTTCACGTCTAATGGGAACGATTGAGAATTGAGAAATTATAATGCTAAATATGTGACTATTCCAGTCTTTAGCAGGGTTGCCTAACCCGAGCTCACCTCAATGCTTGAATTCTAGCCTATCCACGTGTCGCGACACATCAGCCAATTTGAACTCCAGCCATTAGATCTTCTAATTTCGAATCAGAGGGTCCTGAAAATTAGATAATGCTTGAAAATTACCTTCCTCCTTTCCAAACATGCCTACGGCAAAGCCTCCTATACAGGGCTTTCTATGTTGATCCGGCAAAGGTTTGCCATTTTCTTGCTAATCTAGGTCTCTGTTTGCTGTCGTCGCTTCTTTCTATCCTGACTTTCAGGAACCCAAGTTTTGAAAGCAACAATGGTCAGATTTTGCCACAGGTTCCTTCCAAGGATACATAAGGCCGACTCTTGACAAGCTGCATCGAGAAGGTAAGCTCAATCAATTCGATTAAATATGAATGTGGTGCACTTCCTCAACAAACTCAATGGACACAAGCAGGTGCACTGCTGCAAAAACTCGAGGGAACACAAGCAGGTATTTGGTGTTAGCATGACGTTTTTGCCTTGGTAAAGTTCAAGCATTAGACAAACGCATTTCCAGCAGCAAAAAATTTCACTCTTTGTTTTTTGAGGTGTGCGATTTCTCATAAGAAAATCATTCCTGGCTATGTAGTTGAGATGATTCTCCTCCTCTGCCTCTGCCTTCCACGATTTTCAAGCCCAAAGGTGTCATTGTGTAATGAATTTTTCCAGTCGTTTAAAGATGTATGACGACCAGAATGAGAAGTCAAACGAGGATCAAATATCTGGATGTCATGTCAAAATATGACAAATGGTTTTTATTTCTAGCCTCTGTATAGACTGCACTTGCAGACCAGATTAGCTTCCTTTCTTCTTTCTTCATGATTAGCTTCCTCGTATTCGTCTATTAAGTATTCTAGAATCTCTTTAGTAATCTGGAAGACTTCCACTTTGGCATGCATTGTTGGCTCCATAAAAGATGACAGTTTTGTGACTGAAGCCACAAGGTAGTCTACAGATAATCCATGTAGAAACTCTCATGGCGTAGGCAATGCAGTCTGTTATGGTAATCTTCCACCACTCTAGTATTGGGTCTATTCCTGCGCCTGTGGACCTTGCAGCTCTTTCATTGGTATGCTTCTTGGCAATGGGCCATGGAAAAATGTATTCAGAATCCATTTTTTACAATGCAGGCAGTTGGATAGATTGAAATACCCGCTTGCACAAGTTCGTTGAGATATTAATGCTTGTTTTATCAAGTTTATGACTTATGGCAAGTGTAATGTTTCAAGTAATAGTTCTCGGAGATTTACATCTGCTTATGAATGATTGTTTTTTCTTGCAGAGCATTTTATCCACAGTATTGCTGAGGACAACAACGAAGATAGCATCTGAGGAACTGGTAATATATGCAGCACAATCATGTAGCTGTTGTGCGGGATTGATTTTGTTTTTATTGATATGTTTCTCTCTGCAGAGGTCTGATTCTATGTCATTGACATTCAGGTTTATGTGCTTCCACATTCTTACATTCATGCAAACCAGCCAACATTTTAAGTTGGGCCTCTTCTATCACATGCCATTAGTAGCAGGCCAAATTCAAGTCTGAGCAGGAGCATTTTCTAAACAGGTCTAAAAGTATTGATTAAAACATTAAAGGAACTCGAAGGTTTGTACAATGCAAAGCGGGTGACTGGCATTTATTAGAAGAATGTTCTAATATGTCTTTATCTCAGCACCTTCACAATCAATAGGAGGCATTATTTCCACATTGAGTAAATGCTATCCAAAAGCCCATGCACAACAAGGAGATGCATCAGGAACTTGTGAAACCCAATGAGATTACATTAATATCCACGGTAAGTGCCGTTTCTAATGTCACATATTTGGCATGCGGTAAGTTTATTGAAGCCTATAGTTTGTATATAGCATTGTCCTGGATGTTGTCCCAGGAACTGCTCTAAACTATCTATGGAAAATGTGGGATTGTGGACAAAGCTAGAAAAACTTTCGATAGCATGTTGGAGCACAATCTAATCTCGTGGAATGCGAATGCAATGATTGCATTATATGCTCATCATGGTTATGGAAAACCAGTTATTCAAATGTTCCATCACATGCTAAAGAAAGGGTTAAGACTAGACATAATCACCCTCATCAGCGTCCTTGATGCATGCCATGGTCCTTGACTGAAATCTACCATGTTTTACTAGCAGTAGAGCATTATAATTGTTTGGTTGACCTCCTTGGATGTGCTGGACAATCTTATCAACACACAATGCCATGTGAAGTGGAATCTATAATCTGGAAGATGTATCCCCTGCAAAGCATGGAGCACATATCATCATCAATCACCAACCTCAGAGATCTTCTCCATGAAGAGCACATTGGAAATAAAATCAAAACTTCTGTTTGTAATATAGATGTAATACTGCAGGGTATTCTTTTGTTGAGCTAAAATAGCATCAGCCATTGCCGAACATGGTGAATATGTTGTAAATGCGGTTGATATCTATCTTACAGATGGTGCAAACCCAGGGGTAAATATAGAGATACAATTGTTATGACAAAACTTTACTGGCTACTAATACATAGTCTTTGTCTTCAGGTACATATGATGATGCAGCTCTTGATAAGATCAGAAAAGGATGGGATCATGTGTCTGATACTGCAATATTCACTTTACTCTGCGTCAATAACTCTCCATGGTGGAACTCTGGTAAGTAGTCGATGCATCTTTCTTCTTTAAAGATGCTTAATTAACAGCCATTATTATGCAGAATTACAAAGAAAAAATAAAATTTGAGAAGTACATAAGTTTATAATAAGCAAATGAAGGAAACTAATATGTACGAAAAGATGGATGGAGCCTTGAAATTGAGGAACTAAAGTCCCAACTAGAATCTGCGCATGCCAAAGGTATGCAAAGACCGTGACTGAGGAAATATTGAGGGAATATGTCAAAACCTAGTGTAATCCCTTTCCATTTTTGCATTTTATGCATTCCGGTTCATCCATAACCAAGTTTGATTGCAGGGCTTGCTAGTTTGAATGAGCTACAGGCTTTCTTAGGGTTTGTTGCAGCATCCATAGGCATCAAAGGGTATCATGCTTCATTGCATGTGTCTTTGCTGGATCTGACCCAGGGTTTGTATTCTTAATTCATTTTAGGAGCCCATGTTTGATCTTGTGCCAAATCCTTTTCCCAAAAGCAATGCATTCTGAGATAACAGCACAATCAGATCTTAAAGTTTTACACTAGTTGTCACAGATACTTGCGCGTCCAAGGCTCTTAATTTCAAATCTCTGTTGGAGATTATGGATCACAGCGTAGACTATTTGTTAACTATATCTGTTCATGCTAGTTATATTTTTTTGACATCTATAGCATTCCAATACCTCTTAAATTGTTCACAGGTAATTCTAGCATGAATATTGGCTACTCAATTTTCTTATGCCATTCTCAAAATGTTGACACAGGTCCACGCTTTCCTTTGAACTCTTATTCTACTTTTTAAATTGTCCACATGTAACTTAACACGAATATAAGCTACTCAAATTTCCTATGCCATTCTAACTGCAAGGGCAATGAAGAAACCAGAAATTGCAAGCATCTACGTTTGGCAGCCTTGATTTTGTGGAGTAAATTTGGAATCCCATATCTGTTCTGCCTTCTAAAATCAGTACACAAACATCTTTCCAGAATAATAAGCAATCATGGTCCTTACATCCTCTAGTTGGTTCTGAGATCCTCTAGTTGGTTCTGAACCACTGCACATTGAAATCGCTATTTACTTGATAGTACTACTGCCCATCATTCACAATTGGTGATGTTGGGCCCTGGAAACCAAGTTGCAGCAAGTACAGTCTCTATGTTGTTTTTGCTTCCTGTATTTGGTAGACATGGCCCAGATTTGAGGTATTAAAGCTTCAAAATCACTAAGAGACCTCGTGGATGCTTTGTACAGAAGGACTCCAGGTTGACATCGAGAGCACAACTCTGAACAATATACCAAGGATTTGTGCTACTGGAGATGCTTTTGGTTTTCTTGCCGTTACCTCTTTCTTTCCACACAACATGAGATTAGTGATAGGAATGTACCCACATTGGATTTCACGGGTTCTGGTGCTTTTTTTCGACTTGTGATGCAAATGCATTTCTCAAATGAGTAGCTAATATAGGAATGCATTCTTCTGAAAATGGAGAATGTTACTGGAGCTCTGTTAACAGTATATTAGTAACTACAAATTGATATTTCTATGGAATCTGCATGCCAATTTTAGGTTCTTCAATTAGACAAAGCCTTGCAGCACTCGATAACAGCTAGGCTTAGGTGTCATGACAGACATGTTTTTCTATTTCGTAATGACCTTTGCAAATAAGAAATTCGGTGGCATCGGTGATGGCAGGAACAGGGGAGTATCATTCAGAGAAGCCTCCAACATCACTGCTGGATACTATCAAGTACCCAATTCATATGAAGAACTTAAGTATTAAAGTATGTTTTGTTGAAGATTTGTTTACGCTATAGTTCCTAGGTAAGTCTTGCCATGCATTGTTGCACTCAGATCGCAGAAATTGAAAGTTGAGATTGCTGGCTTGCCAAGTGTATATAAAGGCGTCAATCAATCATTTTCCTTGGAGTTTACAAGCCTTGAACAAATTAACTTTCTAAATCTCAATTGCAACAAAAGAACAACGTGACCATTGAATGCTCAATGCTTTTGTAGCAGTTGTAACCCTTCTTGCACACGTGTATGTTCAAGAAACTGAAGTGCAATTTCAATGTTAACCAAAGTTCAGAAGACAATTTAATATCGAAAAGACAATTTAATATCGAAAATGCAACACATTTTACTATAAAAAATGTTGACATATCACGCAAAAGATATGATGCATACCTAAGTGTGCCTTCGTTCATAGTGCATTCATAGTGCATGACGACAAAATCTAAACAAAATTTAATATTATGATGTCACATCAATGCACTGTTTTGTTTTGTGACAAAAATGTCTCTAAAACTTTGTTCTAAGGCAACTTCTTATTTTTCCCTTTCCACAACCTTCCTTATCACATGTCTATGTCCTTCCCTTTGTCTACCTATATAACGTCTATAGAAATATTGCTAAATAACCACTCACTGACATTTGATGGCATATTATTCTATTGAAACAAATTGCTAAAACTATCAAGAATTGCAACGCCGAATTTGTACGTCCTATCATACCTTGCTTCAACGTTTTTTCGTGGTTCTAAAACCTTTGCAAATCCTGTTTATCGCCTTTTGCAAATAGCAAGGGCTGAGGCCTTTTGAACCTTGAGAACTTTGGCATAGGTGTTTTCCCCGCGGAAGCAAGCAATAATGTTGATACTCTTGGCAAAGATGTCAAATATCAAACTAAACAACCCCACAGACGAAAATGTCATTAAGTAAAGTGACCAAATCTATTTCATATGCTTTTAAAAGTTTAACTAGCAGGGCTTTTGAACATTATTCTCTCTAGCTATAGACCTGACCCAAACTTACAACAAGCAGTGCATTGGTCCATTCTCATACTTGAGTTCAATTTCTAAGAGTGCACAAAGTGCCCGCTCCGTCGGTGCTAAATAAAGTTGGCATGTAGACAAAGGTCATGAAACTGAGGAAACTCATGGCAGACTGGTCAAGACATGAAAGTTGCTCATAGATTTGAGGAAGATTTTATTGTGTTCGACTTGTGCTAAAGATATCAAGCAGGAGTTTGGTTGCAATTGGATTGAGGTACATAATTACATGCATGAGTTTGCTGTAAATGATAGATCACATCCTCAAACAAAGGAGATCTACGCTGAGTTAAAGCAGCTTAATGTAAAGATGAAACAAGTAGGGTATTTGCCTGATACAAAACTAGTCCTCCAATGTTCGTGTAACTTACTTTCCTCATCAATGGCATGCGGTAATATCCCATGGGGTTGGGGAAGGAATTTCACACAACATTTCAACCCGTTGAACGTTTCTCACGACATTTCAAGGCCCTTAACATATTACAAAGAACAATCTAAAGCGACAATAAGGTGAAATTCCCTCCCATCATATCATTACTGTTGTCCATGTTTTTAATCCATATTTCTAAAAACTACTTCCATGAGAAATCTCGTGGACTTCTTTATCTTTTGATAGGTAGATTCTAAGTGTGGTCTGCTGCTTTAATTTCTTTTTCTTTTCTTTTTTTAATCCCCTAAAGTTGCCCTAATATTGGCAAACCGAAGTTTCATGGAACCCAACATAGTAGCAAAAATATTTATTTGCAACAAATGTACAAGCAAAGTATTATATCAACGAAGAAATAGTGCAATGGGGACCAAACAAATAATAAAAACAAAGACATATAGGGGCCTCTGATGGCACTTCCTTCACTAAACGATTCCACATTCAACTTATTGAGTTTGAAAAACATCTACTATGGCACCATTCAAAAATATCAATAACCTCCATGTCTCATATTTTACTATCAACTAGTTACGCTATATCATGCAACTTGTACATATTCGGTTTCATGTTGTTTCTTTAATACCAACTCCATGAGGGCAACCCACCCTTAATTAGTGATAACCTCTGGCGTGTGTCGTCTCTAGTTGGCATTTTGTTTAACAACACCATCTTTAACTTAATATAAATTCTTAACTGGCAGTGCAAAACAAGCATAGTTAACGCTAACCTAAGTTAGCCCTTTAACTGCTACTGTGAATCACCAACTCAAGCTTTACTTCAACTTCTTAAAAATAACTTAATGGGCATGATGGAAATGCAAGTTTTCATGTTTAGTTAAGTTAGTTCTATGTTAACCCCCTTAATGGGAAACCATAGTCTTTTTTTGGTTAGGTTAAGAGTTAACCAAATAGTTAAGCTAACTTAACTTAATGGCGAATGGGAAATGGCCCTCACTCTCAGAAGATCATGTTTCTTGTAGTGTCAAAATGCTGGAAGATCATCACACTTTTGTAATCTTTTTCTTTGGTGCAGGAAGACGACCATCATTTTGAGCATTTCAGAGCAAGGATTGTATTCATTGCTTCATATGTTGTACCTTACAGGCACATATTCTGGCTTCATGCGTTGTTTCGATGAGTTAGTAGTAATGTAGCTATGCATATGCTTTATCTACATGGTCATGCTAGTCATCTTGAAATATGCAGAGTTAGTAGTAATGCAGCTATGCGTATGCTTTATCTACATGGTGATGCTGGTCATCTTGAAATATGCAATGCTCCAACCTCATTTGAACGTTGTTTTCAAGCTAATTACCCATTATTGTACAAAAGACTTCAATATGCCTGGACCTATTTGTATATTTAAATCATGTCTGCAATGCTCTCCTATAACCCATATTACACGTTTTCGACAGGAGCAAGTTATAGAAAAAGAAACTTCTGATATGTCAAAGGGCCTCAAAAAAGGACAGGAATGTGTTTGATTTCCCTGATAAAATTGTCTTGAAGATGGCATTATAAGCCAAGACCATTTGGATTTGGTACATTGGTAGTTATAAGAAGGACAATAACTGTTGCTAATAAAATCTAAATCTTGAAGACATCTTTATCATATAAATTGTAATCCTTTGTGGCAGTATTCATGAGGCTATGGAGGGCATTTTAAGCCTTGGAGTACTTATGCTATGTACTTATTTTTTCAGTGATAATTGGGTGATTTAATGCGCATAAATGCTTGATATGATATTTCCTGGTTTTCATTTTGCTATCTTCCTTTTAAAGAAAGTGAGCTAGTCTGCTGCATTTTCATGGTGAATTGCTACTTAGTAAAGCTTCCTCCCTTCTTCTTTCCCAGTTCTTCTTTGTTTTTCCTACCCTACCTTTCTCCAACCCTGCGTTTCTGCTAGTTTCTAGTTAATGTTACCTTAAGGTAGAAGGATACAACTAGTGATCAACGATAAGCTGAGAGACCCAATATACCTTTTGGCCCTTGCACATTTACCATTATCATGCTAACTAGTAACGGTGCCCAGCGTTGCTGGGCATAAGTTTGGAGTTTCTAAATGTTTTAGCCGCAATGGGAAACGTGTCTAGTAACCCTTTATTATTACAAAAATATCAACAAATTTTCTTTTATTATTGAATGTCTTCCGCAACGCAGTCTTCAGGTATCTCAACCAAGTCGCGGTCGAACCTCGGCTCGCAATCTTTAGGTATCTCAACCAAGTCGCGGTCGAA
>JAANSK020146012.1:0-15271 GCA_011763485.2 Isoetes engelmannii
ATGCACAATGTTCATGCACAAACACATGCAGAGAAAGACAACAACCCTCGGATTGTTTTAGCTAATGAAAATCAATGACTCATAAAAGATGCACTCTAGAAATACTATTTAGTACACCTCAACAAATACAGCAAGAAAATCATAGAAAAACCATGTGAAAAAACGTATAAAAATCTAAAAGTAACCCTCTGTTATAGTGCTAGATATTCTTCTTTAACAACATGAAAACCGGGGAACTCAATCCAACTGTGGAATGGGAAACGACCCTACAATTTCGCTCAGCAGGTAATCAACAGGTAAACAAAAGCAAAATTTCCTCCTCCCAAGTTGCCATATTCTGATAGGAGAGAACTGGGCCGCAGATTCCAGGACCCACTCCTAGCACCCGCCCAACCCATAGATCTCTTAACAATATCGACGACTAACTCCAAGGGATGTAAATCCTTCTTGGTCAATATTACCTTCCATCTTGGCAAGATAATGGGATATTATGGAATTTTCATAGGATATATTGTCATGGTCTCAAGTAGGCACACTTGTCGTCTATCCACTGAACTGGTGGCCTTTATATATTATATTTTATAAACATAGATATATGATATTACTGTTGTTAACACGACTGACCTAAGATGTTTTTTTGTAGGCAGGAACAACCACTGGATTGGTTTGACCACATCTTAGATTGCATAAGGTCACAACCGGTAAAAACTTGAGATAGATAGATATATAGTTTTTTCATGTCCACGGGGACTCAAGATGGCCATGGGCAATGAGAGATCAACTTATATCCAACAATTTGGGAAACTTGGAGAGGCAATGAATATATTACTTGAAGGCTTTTTGGTGAAAGGGGTGACAATGATAAATATCTAGATTCGTGTTTTAAAACACGTCGAAACGTTCAGAGATATGAATTAATACAGGCTTAGAAAAGAACAAAAGTAGTACTGCAGCAGAAGAACTGAAGGAGGGTAGAAGGAGAGGCTGAGAGGAGGCTACACATCTCTAGGAGATATGGGGACCATGTGTTACGTCTTCCTCCCCTCTTTCACATTAGTTTATTAGACATTGGGGGAGCATCCCCTCAATATTAGACACTGTGGAGGCGAACATGAATCCGTATAGGACACTTCATGACAGAGGAATGCTTCTCTCACGACAAATATGGTCAATTCGTGATTAATTGATGTTTATTTCACATTGGCGTGTAAGATTACGTGCGCGCAACTATAAACTCATCGAATGCATACAGATAGAGTCGTCTGGACAGGCATATGCTACATAAGGCAGAACCTTAGAAGATCCGGTTACATGAGCAGGTTACGCTCATAACTTGTATGGTCTAAAAGATCAAGAGGTCTCCGTGGACGATAAAAAATCTATTCTATTCAAAAAATTTGCAAAAAATATAGTATGTCAAAATAATTCCTACATAAATCTACAATTGTCCGTTTGAGTATGTGCCCATAAGAAAATTTAAGCTTACATTATTTACTTAGATGGTTCTATGTAGGTTCAAGTTGAATTATTTGTAGGTCCCCAATAAAATCCAAGATAATATCAATTCCAACTTTTTTAGGCAAGGTAAGTTAGCAATTTAATTTCTCTTAACCATGGTTAACATTTGTAACCACGGTTAGGCTGTGGGTTAACGTTCCTTCGCTTCAAGTTCTCCCTCTTATTTTTCCGCACTCTACCACCACGTGCCATAGCCGAAACATCGCCATAGCCAACTCCGGCAGCAAATTCATCACTTGGGGATTATTCCCTCGATCTTGCCCTTTAGATTGATCCATTTTTCACCCGTTTCGGTGCCGGAATATGTCTTCAGCTTGGGTCCATTTGCATGTAAGAAGCAGCCCCCTTCTTTGACGGGGCCCTTCCGAGGGCCCAGATTTCGGAGCAATTTGTCAGACCAGGGATGTATTCTGTTGTAAGCTATTCTTTGAAAGAGGCAAATGCGGCTTAGAAATCATGCTTGGGTTTGGGCCTCTAGATGCGTTGCAGGCTGCCGGAGGCTAAGAATAGATGAAAAAGGAGTATGTATTTTGAAATTATAGGATGTTGTTAAGCTTGCGGTGCTTATGGGAAATAAATTGGGTAAAAGACGCCCTCTTGTGGACGAGCGCTATACTAAACCTCAAGGGTTGTATCAACACAAGGATGTGGATCAACGAAGGCTTCGGAAACTTATTCTTGATGGCAAACTCGCGCCTTGTTATATAGGAGTCGAGGAGGCAGCCTTTGATCTGGACGAATGCCCCATTTGCTTTCTGGTACGGATTAAGCACATCTAGTATCTCTTAGGTTGATTTGAACGAATTGTTTATAGGAAGAATATGGACTGTCTTCCTTACTTTTCTCTGATACTCGCTAGCAATAGACATGCTTGTTGGCAGGTTTATGTTATTGTATATGTCTGCATTAGAGCTTTTAATTGTAATCCTCTAGTCATATATTACTGCAAAGAGCTAGTAATTCCAGGTTTTCACAACATTATGACAATGACTGTCAACGATTTTGTACAAATGGTATTTCTATCACTGGGAACGTCACTTAACTTGTTATTTTCCCTTTTAAGACGGCCATGCTTATCTATTTGGGATTAGCTTTTTCTTTCGGGGGAATATTGTTTCCAGCAGAAAATATAGTTTTGGGGTGTAACTAACATAGAGGCCGACTTTTAGACATTTTCACTTCTTCCTGGTTGAAGTAATCAGATTTCAATTCGGTTTGTTACTTGTATCTAAGCCAATGAAGAATTTATGAAGGTGGCCAAGCTTGCACACCATATTATAAATGGGGTGATCTCCAAATTCAGCTGCTTCCGTGTTGCAAAAACACATATCATTTCATGTATATTGGACAAAAATGTTATTTAAGCAAATGTGATGGCTTTTGTTTTCCTCATTGATTAACTCGTTGTTAATATTTGACAACCTATGCAGCACTATCCGAGCTTGAACAGATCTAAATGCTGCACGAAAGGAATCTGTACAGGTGAGCTCTTTGTTTCTTCCAGCATAACGATATCTGTAAAACAATAAGACACTTATATTGTCAAAATTTTGAATTCAATTTTGCAGAATGCTTTTTGCAAGTAAAGCCTCCGCACTCCTCCTCACGGCCAACTCAGTATCCTTGTTTACAGTGTACATAGGTAGTACACATTCATTACAAGTTCATTCAGGTAGGCCTTTGCATGGCATTTCCTTAACTCTCCCAGGTGCCCATTTTGTAAAACACAACAGTATGCTGTGGAGTACCGGGGGTTCAGAACACAGGAAGAGAAGGGCGTCGAGCAAGCTGTATGCATCTTGATTTTAAAACTTGTTGATCGCTTTTGTTACCTTTTTCTATTGCCAATACACAAGAGAGGAGTGATAGCAATAGTGCCAACTGTTTCTAGCCTATTGTCGCAGTGGACCTAGGTCTTGTAACTTTACCTCGCAGACTTTCATATATTAATTTCAACAAAGTCAAATTACATAGTTCTCATCTTCCTCTTGCTGTCTGAATCCTGAAGATGCAGATATAATTTGCCAATGATGTGTTGGTCACCACAACTGCCCGTCCCCTAATAAGTGGCATTATACAGCCTTGCACTACAAGCATGATGATAATAGCAAGGATATGAATATGGTGGTTGAAGAGGATGGAGTAAAAGACTATAGAACATGACATGGAGTTTTAAAAAAGGTCTTGTCTCTTGCTGTTGGTTATAGAAGAGACAGATTCTTGGTCCCAACGCACTTTAGCATCTTTTTGTTGCCACACTGGTTATGGAGTTGGGTCGATTTAAAGGCCTGCCCTGGTATCAATGGGGCAGCCTTCCAACCAAGTTCTGTAACAGGATATAAGTAGAATTTGCCAGCCATGTTGACAGGAGAATCTGTTTTTTTCTCCTCAAATGTCAAGTATGATATCATAGATATGAGGAAGATTCTACTGTCTCTGGCAACCTGCTACTTAAACAGGTTGCTTTAATTGTGTATCAATGATTTCTGTAACGGAGCCACCCAACCAGTGGGCAGTTTGAAACAAGTTTTCTGTACAAAACTAAAGGAATAACTGTACAGACTTGCAAAATAATTTGCTAAAAATTAAGTAGAACAATTATTGGCCTTGCTGAACATGGTATGGATCTTTTACTTGCTGATGTCTTGATGAAATAAATTAGAGTATGGAAGCCATGAGTTCTGTTACTGCTCTTAGGTCTCCGGTTGATTATGAAAATTGCAGTTTCCCCACCGAAGGAAACGGGTACCAATATTTGCTGAACAATATCGTGTCTGACCTAGCTTATTTTATTGAACGTATAATTTTCTGTCTTGTCTCCTATCAGTTGTGATAACGATGTTGGGTTTGAAAGGACTAACTATGTTTCAAGTGGAAAGTCTGCAAATGTGCAGTGAGTGGACCATATTAAGTCTAAAATGTGCCTTTTTGGCAGCGGTGAGTGTGTCCTGATGCCTTAACTATTTGGAAGGCTGTATCAACTTAGTTGGTGCCCATACGAAGCATCCTTATGGCAGGTATAACATTGTTAGAAGGGAAGGATGGAGGGCTCTCTTGGATACAAGCTTGTTTTGTAGTTTGTTGAACACTATCACTTATTTCTTTCCTCTTTTTCTATAAAAGGCAGCATATGTTTTTGGGTCATAAGATACGCAAGGTTTTAAAAGGACATCATTTATTGTATCTTTCCAAAATCGAGGAACAAGGTGGCATTTGTTGCAGTTTCTGCAGGAAGGCTTTGATGAGACGATAAGCATGGACAAGGAATGAGCTTATTGGAGAATAGCCTGCTGTATCAGAATTGTGGCAGACGAAGCCTGCTGGAAGGCAGATGCATTTAATTACGGGCAACATAGGAAAATATCTATTGTGCTATGCTGTCAGATGCCTCATTGGGAAAGAAGGCAGATTTTGTGGGTTGGGAACTTGAATGGAATATAAGTTTCCAGGTGAGTGAGAGGAAAAAGCAGCTTTGATCCAAGAGGGATCTGGAAACGCAGTAATAATTTCACAGTTTGGAACCCTTCTAAGAAATGGTAGCCTCTGAGGAAGACTTTTCTAAATCTAGTTCTAAAGAAGTGCTAGGGTTCAGGCACCAATGGTGATTCCACCACTGACATTGAATCATTGGCAGTAAAACTGATTCATTTTGATGTATATATCAAAGCAAAAAGAGCGTAAGGGGATCACCAATGGAAAGCATTAATAAAAATGAACGGGGTTTGATTGAGCATTATCCACACTTAATAGTTTCTGCTTATAATTCTTTCCTTCCTTTGCGAGCACAATAGTGCGCTGTCAAATTGTTGCTTGCATTGGCAAGTTAAAATACATTATGGAACACAGGAGCCCGAGGTGTTGGATGAAATAGTTGGAATCCCAATCCTACTTCTCCTTCGATTTGCATAACCTGTACTAAAATTGGGTCTATAAATTTGATTTCGTATTGTTAGATTCATGGATTAGGGTTATGATATGCAGGTCATGGGTGGCAGAGTGTTCAAAAATACCATTGGGGATTTGGACGGACCATACAGAAACCTTGTTGGCGGGAAAAAAGTGGCATCAACAAAAGCCTTTGAAATACATTGTGAAAAATGTTGTGAATGTGACCTGTCCAAAATTGTGCCCAAGATCTGTTGCTTAACGTATCGTCAGGTTCATCACATGTAGAAAACCTGTTTTGGGGCAACCATGAACTTGAGGCAGATAATGGTCTTCCACGTGGAATATCATTTTACACTCTGTTCTTTCTGATAGTTTTAAGCTCAATTTTCTCAATATTTGCATGTGGTACGTCCCTTTGTGTCAAACATGCTGAGAATTATCAGAGCTATGGCCTTTTGGAGCGATCAGAGAGATGATTTTTAATGGTCAAATATACAGGCTTGCATTGCAGTTGGAATGGTTAAAGGCAATTGATCATGCCAACAATTCTTTCCTATATCAAAGTGCTAACTTTAACTGGTCATCTATCATGTCTTAATAGAAGAATGCATTATCTTTCCCACACTGTTGTCGTTGCCCTGTTTGTGTCTAAGCATGGGGGACTTGGTGGGTCCAATACTTTTGTGTGTTCTAGATCTGTTAATTTACCTTCTGTCAATGATCTGGTAAGCGTGAACTTTGGGAGTAAGGAAAAAACGTGGTGTTAACTTGCAGGAAGAACAGAAAGTTATTGAAGCTAAAATACGGATACGGCAGCAAGAGCTCCTTGATGAAGAAGAACGTCAGATTCAAAGGCTTGGAAGTCCTAATGAAGGAAATGTAGTTGAGGGTATTCAACCTCCCGTGTCTTCTGGGGATGATGGAGGGATTTTGGTGGAGAGGGATGTTGACTGGGGCGTGCCAGGAGGAACTCCAGTCTTTGGGCAAAGAGATGAACGAGTTGATACAAATCGGCATCAAGAACAGAGTTTATTCTTATCTTCAAGTGACCACTCCCAGAGAGATGGTGGTTTAGCACCCCCATTATCTTCTAGGATTGCCACTGCAAATGACATGGTTATGCACGCTGGTCAAGGTGTTACACATCCCTATATGCGACATAACAGGTGTTTTACCTAGTGCCTTTTCGGCATGCATTTTTCTTTTCTTAAATTACACTTGTTATGTAAAACTTGTGGGATGTCATTATTCAGGGATGAGGAGTTTATGGATTTGGAGGAGCTTCTGGTTATGAATGCAATTTTTCTCTCTCTCCAGGTAAAACTATTATTGATAAATGTTCAAAACACCAATTTGAAAAGTGTGCATGCATGTTTATAACTTTGCTTTATGATACGCTTAGAAAGATATGAATGTTGATTTATTTGAACCCAGCATGATCTCTATGCTAGGTAGTTGTATCGTAGTTTTAAGCTACATGTTTTCGCTAACATTTGAGCTCATTGCAGGAACAAGGCATGCAACAACCTGCTCCAAATGATTCAATGGTATTAGTTAATACAAACGCCCCTGTTCAATACATGCATGCGAATGGCCTACGGCATCGCGTTGGTACTGGAGCACCTTATATAGATGATCAAACCCCGGGGAATTCTGTAGCAGGTGGGTTTTAACATGTTCGAAACTGGTGTTTCTGGTAGATTGATTTGGCTGATGACTTTGATGATACCACTGATTATAGGGGACAGGAATCTGTATGCAAATCAAGCCTTGCATTTTCAGGGGGCTGATCTTCCAGGCAATCAACATGGTGGATTACAGAATGTCCAGAGATATCGTAACGAAGATTATGCGCCACATGGATCTCCATGGCCAGCTGCAAGAGAATCTATTACTGCAGGAGAGTGTCCATCTTTCTGGACTCATGAAGGCGGTACAGGATCATCCGAGGGTGTAGATCAACGGTCAGAAGTTGTGGAAGAGGGAACGAGTTTCTGCAATAACATTCCTTCTGGTTCTGATCTGCCTTGGGAAGGGGAAGCACCCGAGATAGCCTCGAATGCAGAGGGAACAACAGAACCAACGGGTGCAATTGTAGTTCCTGATAGTTTTGAAGAGCAAATTATGCTGGCAATTTCCCTATCTCTTGCAGAAGCTCAGGGGAAAAGCAACATTCGTGCCAATGGAAGAAAGGATTGATATGCCAACACACAGAAAGATTAGATAGACTTGATACATAATGGCCTGTGGCTGGTCAATATTGAAGATTTGGTTCAAGCCAATTGTATTCTGAGGGAAGCTTGCCCCAAGTCTCCTTGAAGTTGTATATGCAACCCTGGCTTTTAAATCTGAAGCAGCCAAGATGTAGAGGATTTGCAGGTGGTTGCAGTGTATTTATATATGCCAGTAGTTACGACATGGACTGGAAATTGTCCTCTTACACTTGTATTTCTTTTCGTTATTCAGCCAAGTATTATTCTTTTTTTTTTTTTAATTTAAACTGACTTCAAAGGAGTACTTCTTTTGTTGTAACCTCTTGTTCTTATCAATGATGTGTCAGTGCGGGTGTACATTGTAAGGCCAGATGTATTGCTTGGCTGATTATAAGAGAGGGAAGGAGGATTATTGCTCCGTTGTGCAACTCGCCTTAGGAGCTTGGATGTTCTTTTGCTTCAAAGGCTGAATTTAATTTCAATCTAGCAATGCGATCTGTTCCTACAATTCAGTGCTGTTCTGTATTGGCTGTCAACTTCAGAAATTCAGATGTTAATTGTATAAATTCGTTTTGTATTTTTAACCCTTGATGTTGCTAATTCGAAACTCCTCTGTAAACCTTGATCTTTTCCTGGTTTTGGTTGGCAGGTTTTTGTGCTCTGTTTATGAATAGTTTGGAGGGCCTCAAGTCGTCACCTGCCTATTGCTTCACATAGGTTAGGTCACATTGAACAGGCTGCAGCATGTACTGGTGATATGCACATCCCACCAAGATACACCTAATTCAATTCTAACTCATGCATGGCATGGTCCATTTGTTTGTGAAGATGCAATTGTATTGGATTATGGATTTGAACCAAGGAAGAATGTTGTGGTTAGCCGCGTACTATACCAAGGGAGAAGCTACCAGCAATTCCCGCCAATTACATCTGAAGACTTACGAATACGGCTATTGCAGTGTCAGATCACCAAGTATATAGCAATCTCCTACTCATCCACTCTGCGTGGAGCTACTTAGCTTTCAAAATGAATTGGGGTGGGAGATCATATCTGTTGTGTTTTGGGACGTGATCCATTTTCACCATATAATGTTGCGGGTGGGTAGGTTAGGATCATGTATTGAGTTTTTATAGTTACTACCACTAGGAATACATATACAAAGTTATAGATATACAAAGACATAGATATGTATATAACGCTAAACTGCGCCCCTTCCGCTACTTGCTACACTACATGAGCAACATGGATTACCTACAAGGGCTAACTCAAGTTTAAGGGCACCAATGAATGCCAATGGATGAAATACTTGCATCAAGGTGTGGCCATGGGGATTTGTACTCAAACCTCAAAAACAATATGATGGCGAGGGATCTATATGCGTGGGTAATAGATACATACGAGATGGGGGAGACTGTAGCATAGCGGTCATGAATACTTATACAAAGGTGCCCTCGAGCTCGAGGGCGCGTGTAGTGTCATATTGCACTTTTCTTCAACACTTTTTGCTCAAGAGTTGGGAACTTTGGAGTTGTGAGCTTCTATTGTTGCTTATACAATCTTCCTGAGTCTATCTTGGCTAGGTTTGAAGTTTTCGAGTTTAGTAGTTTTGCCTTGCCTTAATGCTCTTGCTTTTGACACTACTATTAATATGAGTGTGGACTTGGAGCACGTTCTACCGCTTTCTATATCTGCACCTTTGGCTACTTTCCATGTTAAACCCACTATGCCGACCTCTGGTGTTGCCTCTGTTTCTTCTTCCCTGCCTCCTTCTGCTCTTTTTATTGGACCTCTACCTAGTCCTTTTTGCTTCTTGAAGTTCTGCTAATGCAGTGCCTACATGATTTGGTGATGGATCAACCATGATATGCCTTTTAGTGTGGAACCCTGCTCGTAAATAATAAGAAAGAATTGAGTTCTTATTTAAATGAATGGCAAGCACAAGATGATTACATGGATATTCAACTGCCATTTGAGGGCATATTTTAAAAGGCGCAAAGGTGCTCAAGTGCTTTATACAGGTTGGTCTACCAGTTCATTACCATATTCAATTGTAGTGTGATCAGAAGCTTGTGCTTGTGTCTCTTAATCAGAAGCTTGTGTTTGTGCTTTATACAGGTTGGTCTACCTCATTACCATATTCATTTGTAGTGTGATCAAAAGCTTGTGCCTGGGACCATGTGCGAGTACTCTTCCAGTTGGATTACACTGTAGTTTACCAACACACCTCCCGTTTCTTGTGAGTCCCTTTGCCTCCGGCGCATCTGCCCCTGGCTGCCATCATGCACGCCCGGATGCAGGCCCGCTGGACTAGGGCAGCAGTTTGCACCTTGATGGATTGGTACTGGGATGGTCAAATGGCTCCCTGGGAGTTCTTTCGGGTGCGGCCTCAGGACTAGTGATCGGGCTGTCTGGGAGCAGGTGGCGACTGCTATTCCATTGCATATACCGCTCTTGCTCCAAGAGGATGTGGTAGTTCGGGTTTGGAAGGCCCACCCTGATGTTGATGCTTCATGTTTTGTCCGGTCTTGCTATTGAGTGTTGGTTATTCACGACACTCTTCCACCTTCAGACAAGTGGTCCCTGCAGCTTCAGGGTTCACATTGGCGTGCTGTCTGGACATGGACTTGGGATACGATGCCTCCACCGAAGGTCAGGGTCCTTCTGTGGCAGGGGTGCACCGTTGTATCCGGGTGAACATCCTTGTAGCTCGATTCCAGCCAGGGGTGAGCCCCCTTTGCCCTTGTTGTGGTGTTCGACGTGAATCTATTGAGCATTGTTTGGTATTATGTCCCCACCTGCAAGGCGCCTGGGATTGGGTCCGGGCCTTGTTTCAGGTCAGGCTATCTAGTCAGCAGTTGCTTCTCCATTTGTATCCGGCTGCTTGGTCCTCTCTTAAGAAGAGGGCTTTGCATTTGTGTGTGGCTTGACTGGTGTGGTTGATTTGGAAGCGGCGTCGTCTGTGGGGTTTTCAAGGGATTCAGCAGCCTTCAGTCTCTCTGGTCCCCCGGCTTAGGCATAAGCTATTCCAGAGTTTCCTTGTGTTCTCTGGTTCAGCAGAAAGTAAGTTCTTCATTTGGCGGGATCTTCTGAGGATTATGGACGAGAATGGTCAGTTCATGTACATCTAGTGATGCAGATGGCATGGTTTCTGTGTGGAGTTATTTTTTGTGGAGTGTTGAGGTATCGCTGCCTCTTCGGGACAATCCCTTTTCCTCCTCACTCAGCTTGTATCATTATCATTCTTTAATATATTGATGATTTAGTTCTTCGAAAAGAAAAGAAAAAAGCTTGGGTTTGGGTTTGGGTTTGGGTTTGCGTTTGCGTTTGCGTTTGTGTTTGTAGTGTGATCTGAAGCTTGTGTTTGTTTATTGATCTTAAGAGAATTTAATTTTGGCCATATTAACATCTTCATGGGCTGGGCCTCTTCCATTATTGTAGAGATAATCGCCCCACATGCCCTTGCGTGGGTTTAGGGCCTGGTGAGCCTGCTAGGGCGAGCAAGTGCCCGCACTCCGCGGAACGACCAGTGGGGGGCATTTTTTCCCTCAGTAATAAGCGGAGGCAGCATATTATCACCTTCAAGAAATCGAATCTGCCACAACGGCCAGTCTCTTGGGCTCAACGAATTCAAGAATAGAGCCAAAAATGGCGAACCGCTGGCACAGAACATTACATAGGATATCACACATTGTAATTTGTGCCAATAATTTGTGATAATATGATGCCTCCGCTTATTACTTGACCTGTTTTCCCTTGAGAACTATTCCAATTTTTTGGATTTCCAGACATTACCCAGGGAGAAGTCCACCTTCCGCTGATAATTCGAGGCTTTGTCGTTCCTGACTCGGTTATTCTACTTCGGTTCACTTTTCACTTCTTCCTCCGAGCTGGTATCTGAGCTAGAGCTATCCGACGAGGTGTCCATGCCAGAGGATCTGCGTCTGCTTTTCCTCTTTCTCTTGTCCTTCTTCAGGAGAGTTGGTTGTGGCAATTGGACATTTTGGTCTTGTGATATTACCCTCGGCTAGAAGGGCCTTGATCTCCTGGATGTCTGACCTATCTGAGACATCTCCTCCTCTGGGCTGGGCATGACGAAATCATCATATAGATTTCGAGGTACTCGAGCACGTGGAGGAGTTCTTTTATCCTAGATCTGTATGTTGGGTCTTGCTGCAACATCACATTATACACTTGTCATGAGTTAATTGTTGTGCTTGTAAGAATAGAATAGAATAAAATTTTTATCGTCCACGGAGGCCAATTGGCCTATGGGACATGTACAAGACAATCAGCAAGCGTATTACGGCCCGCGTGAAAAAACCACTTGGGAAAAAACTGTGGCGGCAATGCGCTTGCTGGTATACAAAACAAAGGGGTGTCACCTCCAGCTGAGTAATCAAAGTGGAGACCTTCACAGGGAAGTGGGACAGAGCCGATGGCGTTCGTCAAGAACCTCCTGAAGATATGACCCAAGAGCTCCCACCGCTTTAGTGTTGAGCAGGAGATGGAATGCTTTATCACTAACTGCGATTACCGTGCTCTAATGTGTTCATAAGAGGGGCAGGTGTGCAGAGCATGGCACTCGTCCTCAAGAACCCCCTGGCGGCAGCACTGACAAGTCCTGTCCTCATGTGCTTCCCTTGCCCATCGCCCAGTTTCAATGCGGAGGTGATGTCCCCATGTTCGGATGGAGGCGATCAGCCTATGCTTTTTCATGGAGAGGGGGATGAGCAGGTACTGCTGGAGCCCTGGCTTGAGCATGGGATTCACTTGTTCTCTATAATGCCCGAGCTTGACCTATGCCAGGGTGTCAACGTCTCAGAGCTTGCCAAGGAAGCAGGTGTCCAGGTAGGCTTTCAGCTCATCGTGGTCCTTCTTCGTGCGGACTCGTATACACCTGTGTGCCTGGACATGCCATTGGGACAATCACTGTGCCTGCTTGTCTTTCCAGCAGGCTTTGAGGTGCTACGGGCCCATTGCGACTGCCACAGCTGCTCTTGGCAGTCGGTCTTCATCCACTCGGGCTACCTTTTGGAAATATAACAGGTGCCGACACATAGCCGCTCTTTGGACGGGGAAGAAACCTGTCTCCTGGAGCAGGGTCTGATATGGCACCGTCTACTTTACCCCAAGGGCGCATGCCAAAAAAGTTTTTGCATCCGTTCGAGATCTCCCCAGGTGGCGGTGGAAATGACCGAGCCCCAGACTTTAACCCCATAGAGGAGAACTGGCTCTACCAGAGCCCTGAAGAGGCGTGCCTGGTGCTCCAGGCATACAGCTCGGCCTGGTAACTGCTGTTCTGCATGGCGTGCAAGGCCTTCCAGCCGGCTGCCACCCGCAATCGGATGCAGCTGTCCCAGTGCATGCTGGTGGAGAACTCTATGCCCAAATACTTACATGTGGCAGCGACCTCTACTGGTTCTCCCTGATATGTGAATGAGGGTGTCCGCGGGTGCCGAGAGGATGAGACCAAAAGGACCTTGGTCTTCGCGAGGTTAACTCGCATGCTGGTGTACTGGCAGAAACTGGCTAGTGCATCAAGGTGACGCTGCATGTCCTCCGCAGTGTGGTAAGAGGTCGACGTCGTCGGCCTAGATCAGTTGCTTGACAACATGGTGCACTAGCGAGGTGCCTCCTCCGTCGTGCTGTGCCATCCACGGCTCCAACTGGTCAATGTAGAGGCCGAACAAGGTTGGCGAGAGGGGGCACCCTTGGCATACGCCGATACTGCTATTCACCGACTGTCCTGCGGGTGTCAGGCGTCCGGAGCATATCTCGTACAGCTTGTAGACCGCATTATACAAGTCCAGTGGCGTGTCAAGCACTTGCAGTCTGGCCCACAGCTTGTCGCAGGGCACCGTGTCAAAGGCCTTCGTGAAATCCACAAAGCAACAGTAGAAATCCTGGCGGCGGGTCCCGCTGTCCTCTATAATGGCTCGCATCGCGAATAAGTAACCAATGGTGGAATCCCCAGGTCGAAAGCCTGTCTGGGTGAGAGCTCGAACCCCCGAGTCCTCTGCCCATATGGTGGTGCGTTGCTCAATAATAGTAGCCAGGAGCTTCGCAAAGAGCGAGCTGACCATTATGGTGCGATAGTTGGCCGGACAATTGGGGTCGCCAGCCTTGTATATGGGCACCACTCTGCTATAGGTACACTGTGGCGGGTGACCTTGCCGCAGTGCACTGTTGAACATCGCTGCTAACATCGGCACAATCCTTGGCCCTGCCCACTTGAAGAGCTCCGCCTGCATGCCATCGAGATCTGCCGCCTTTCCGTTGGCAAGGTGCTGGAGGCCCATTATGATGTCCATTAGAATATAATAGATTTTTTATCGTCCACAGAGACCAATTGGCCAATGGGGCCTAAACAAGGAGAGCAGCAAGCCGATTACTACCAGGATTAAAAAAACCCCGCCCCGAAGGGTCTTCGAGGGAAAAACCTTGGCAGTAACAAGTATGCTGACATACTGTACAATAATATAGTGCCATTCAATACCGCACCAGCGGACACAGTTGAGCCCGTGTATCCATCTCCTCTTGAAGATATGAGCCCAGCAAGTCTACGGATATGATCGAATGTTGGGCAAGTCTGAAGTGCATGGCCTTCATCTTCAATGGCTCCATGTTGGCAGAGTTGTGGTTATTTGCTAGGAATTTTAATAGCATTTACAAGACACAAAATTCGTATTTATATTACATATTCAATAGTACAAAATACAATATATAGATATTGTTTCACTGATTTCTATATACAGGGTGGTCTTCCAGGAAATTCTTGACTTGGGACGTGCCAACCGTGTGTTCCAAGCTTCTGAGCACATCACGGGACGAACCTCCCCGGATGACGAATACTAATTCCTCCACCTTCTTGTCGGTGGTGAGAGCTACCGTGACAGCTAGCCTTCCTTGTCATAGGTAGGGGACTGCGAAGTAAAAAACGCTCGGGGCTATGGAGCGTTTTACCAGGATGACGTGGTCGGTCTGGTGTTGCAACCTGGCATGCTTACCAAATCCTGTGAGGCTGAACAACAAGGAGATGGCCTCCTCGGCTCGTGGACTGAATTCCCTGTGTATTACTATGACTCTCCCATAAAGTAGGTGAGGCAAGTAATACCCGAGTGCACTTGCTCTTTGCCGAAGATCAACTTGTGTCCCTTTTGTTTCTTTGTGCCGGGATGAGTATTCATCCACTGGTATAGTCATCATGTGCTCGTAATCGGCCTTGATCGACCATCTACTGCTCAGGCTGACTGACCTTCCCAGGTATCTTGATGAAGATGCTGCTGAAGAAGAGCAGGGTTGTAACAGTTGTGGTCTTGCCCCTAATTCCGATTTGCACCTGGAGTGCCACGAACTCTTCATCGGTCATGGGGTCTTACATTGGAATCATGCTTCTGACTCTGCCGTAGGCTTCTATGTCAGAGATTGTGCTGCCCCTGTAAGTTTGTGCTTCTCGAATCTCCACTGGAAAATCTTGGGCCTCCCTGTCAATGAAAGCATCTACGTCATCATGTTGCTGAAGAAGTTGCAGCAGTTCATCCATATGGTATCCCCTATCCCGGCACTCTGGGAGATTATTTATTTATGAAATATAAATATCTTTAATATAACACATTAGACCATTGAACATGACACCCCACATATTGGGAAA